>JAOUQT010117796.1:0-19282 GCA_025769995.1 Xyliphius kryptos | reverse complement strand
CCAGATAGGGATTCGAACCGGGAACCCCCAGCGCTGAGAGGCGATCGTGCTACCCACTACGCCACCGTGCGGCCCGATGGATAAATAGATATAATGGTGGTTAAAAAACAACAAACTAGCTTCTGCCATTGTCCAAACTCAAAGATTTCTCATATTTTGGTTTTTTTTAGAGATCCCACTTAAAATCTTTGCAAATCATTTTAATGGAATGTTGGTGTTTTGGTCCATTTGGTTGATCAAAAACTCCTGACTCAAAATAAAAGTTCTCTTCCATCCAAATGTTGTGAATGCAACTGGAGTTCTGCTGAACCCACAGATATCACAGTATATATTTATGGACCTCATTTTCTGCTCACAGTCATGCTGAAATATTAATGTTCCTTCTCCAATACTTCCACGTCAGATGCAATGTCAAATATTTTCTGGCTTTATATTGTGTATTAAGTAATTTAGTGAGTACATGATTAATGTGGCTTTATTTAAAAAAAGAGAAAGAAATGAGTTCATATGTATGTTTAAGCATCTGGCACTGAAGGTAAACAGCACCATCGGTTCCTTTAAAAAAGCATCGTATCAGAAGACTACTTTAACACCACATCTTTAAGCTCCCTTCTTCCTTCCCAAAGTCATTGCTTTATCATCAGTGTGTGTGTGTGTTTTGCTTGTGTGCATTTGTCAAATGAAAAGGCATTGCTTTGCTCTGTGCAGACAGAACGTTCTGGAACGTTGCATAACACTGGATTGTCAGTTTATAAGAATCTAATAGAAAACAGACACAATAGTAAAATCTACAGACCTGAAATAAATGCATTCACAAACAGCTTCAGTTCTTACATGATATTTTGGTGCATGAACATCTGCAGAACTCCCTTTCCAAAAAAAACTGTTTTGAGGGAAATGAACTCACATACATAATGTAAAACCCCAACGTATCCCCTTGTCTCCCAACAGACAACGGCGGCTTATCGCTATGCCAGAATTTATTTCAGCGGCCAGGCAGAATATTTACATCCTTTCTTTTTCTCCTCTTGTAATCTCTTCAGACTTCTTTATATAACCAAACTGATTTCTGACACGTATCAAGGGAGTGGCTGTATCTTTGGCAACCTGCTGCCCAACAAGGAAGAGATTTGTTTTTAAGAGGCAGCATGCACAACGTCTTGTCTTTGCAGCTCCCACAAAGTCTTGCTACCTCACAGCAACAGAACTCGTTCAAAAAGCTTTCCCATCACCATTGTGTGGATCAAAATGTCTCCAGACAGAGTGTGACTGCTTCTAGTCATGCATGCTGCTTTTCTGAGATGCCAGAATAAAAGAAACAGCTTAATTGATACCCAGCTGAGATCTGGAAATGTTGTTTCCAGAAACTGTTGCATTCTCAGACGTTCAGCCTGTATTTGTTTAATTTTTAAAAAGATTTATATGTATTGTATAATAAGCTGTGTAATCTTACCACTTTAGATGTTTTGGCTGGTGAGGTCCACTGTGAGTTACTGTGCTTTTCCGCTGTACTTTTTTTTAGGTTCAGTTACTGAAATTCTTTTCTCAGGATTAACACCAATTCCTTTCTTTCACTCTCTTTGCAGTTGTGTATCAAGCTTTGTACTTTGCTATAAAAATAAGTGGCACCTAGAAGGCACTGCTATCAGTCCTAAAACAGTCACAAACTCACTAGAATAAATCCAAAATATTAAAGAATTTTGTTGCTTAAGGAAAACTTGAAATGGTCATTACTGAGCTGCATTTATTTTACAGGTAATTAGTGTACACGCTGACAATCATATACAGATTAATCCCAGCTTTTTTTTCCTCAGCTAATTTTCAGCGATTAATATTTCAACATTGAGTCACTTAGCACTATTGGATGCGCTCTCACACATTACATTATTTTGCAGATCTACTAAACCAAAGTGATCTAAAAGTGTTCTAACTTTATGGTTGAGGTCAAAGCTGAGGGTCAGCAAATATGCAGCATTAGGGCTGTATTCAAGGGCCCTCTGATAGCATACCATGTCCCATTGTCTATCACTAATTGTTTGAGATGAAAGAATTTATTAAGACCCTATAAAAAGAGCCCCGAATACAGACAGATAGTTACATACTTTATTGATACCTAATGGTAAACAGATAAGCATAAGAAAGCCAGAGTAAACTTAATGTCATCATTCTTTATTCTTCTGCGCCCACTGTAGTGACTCTGTGAATCACCTGCTGCCTCGAGTCTCCTTCTACATTAGACACTTCACAACATACTGGTTGTCCTGTTTGCTAGAAGATTGATCCCACCTCAGCCTTAAGAGATTTCATTTATCACCTCACAGCCTCACCGCAAATGTTTCTCAGAGGTCAGTACTCCTGTTCTCCTTGTACACAGAATCGCTTCAATAGATCTCAAGGCTTCTGTTATCACTGATGGTGAAAGGAAGTTGGCTTCTCTTTTCCAATTGCAAAGATTTCTAACCACCTTTTTCACCTTGAATCTTAAAAAAAAAGCCTTTTCTACACTGACCTCAGATGGTCTGGCTATAAACAGGAGAGTATTTTTGGATGGCAACCGCAGATTTTCTTTTATTCACAATGCATGAAGCACCAAATCAGAGAGATTTATTTAACACAACATGAAAAGAATATCATATTTCACAGCCTCTGAAAAAAATGTGGATTTTTAGACAGACATTTTAGACATTTGTTCTTACCCTCGGCGTTTGCTCGACTTTTAGAACACCCTATATTTTTACTATATAGAGTTTCGAATATATCGGTCATGCCCAGATCATGCCTAATGGCTTAGTGTTAGAAACATATCCAAGTTTCTCTGAAGTAACAATGTGGGCACGTCAGCAAAGTCCTTAACCCTCATTGCTCCAGGGATGCCATCACTCTGTTCTGACCCCAACCAAGTTGAAAAGCTTTTAAGACAGTTTAGATGAAGGTGTCTGCTAACTGATCTCATGTAATGTAAGGCTGTAATAATAAAAGCTCTTAGATTGTCAGAAATGATTACAGGCAGACTTGTGGGGTTTGTTATTTAGTCTTGAATCATTCCAAAAAACAACTCAAAATGCCCTGCATGTCAACAGCCTGGAAAGACTCAACATGTCCCACTGTGAGAAAGAACAGACAGAAGGTGTGGGTTCTGAAGGAATGAACAGAGTTGTTTAGAATGACAGCGTGACACAAGGAGAAAGAAAGTGTATCTGTTGAGGCTGGGCATGAAAAAATACACGCTGAAAATACAAAGTTATTTACATGTTGCAATCTGATTTTAACAGATTATATGATCACAAACCCTTGGTTAAAGGTGTATAAGTAAAATGCATATGCGCATAATGGCAGTTCTTATGTATAACAGGGCTTTATTATCAAAACTAACACTATTCTATTTATTCACACTGTGTTTATCGCAGCGAGAAATGTTTGCTCTAATAGAGTCTAGTGGAATTAATTATGATACAGAATAATCACAGTCCCCCAGGGCAATATAAAGGAATTCTGACATTAAGCTCAGATGTCAATCACTGTGGTAAGCATCCCTAAAGACCGCAGGAATTAAAAAGTGGTAAACAGAAAACCAAAATGAGGCCAAACCTGTGGATGGTGTAAAAAGAATCACAAATAATCTCTTTGCAAGTTAATACTAAGCCTGAGAATATTTAAAAAAAAATCGATTTTTTTTTTTTCTTTAGCAATCTTGCTTTTGAATAAATAGATCCTGGATTTGTTTCTCAAGCTGAGTCTATTTTGTGTGGAGTGTGTTGGAATGTTATGTAGGTTTCCATTGGGATGTTTCACAGTTTGAACATGTAAAAGGTGAGATGCAATGCAGTGGCAAGCATTCCAGAGTATTCCTCTTCGTTTTGCTATGCCGGCTGGGATGGGATGGGCTCCATTACACACTACCTCAATCCCACTACCTTAATTGGATTAGAGTCTAGAAAATTAATAAATTAATTATTTAATAAATGTATGAAATCTAATTTAAGTAGACGTGTATAAAGCTTTAAGGGATCCTATGTATTAGAATATGGCTGATGCAAGCCTCAGTCACTTGAGTTCATGCACCACAAAGCCTAGAACACTCTGATGCACATTACGAGGGGTCTGAAAAGAAAATGCTGTTTTAAAAAAACCTTTGCTTCTCCATTAAAAAAAAAGGCTTTTATTTTCTGGGATGCACAAACTGAAATACATGCATGAATGCACACAAAGAAACAAGCACAAATCTGACTCATGCTCGGTAAGAGAGCCTTTAAAACTTGTCTCACAGTTCTTCTTCATCCTAAATGAATACACTGTATTAGTCTAAAGTTTGAAAACCCCCCATTCTTGCTACATTGTCCATTTTCCATATCGATGGACTTTGTAGTTGTACGATTTCAGACTATAGTCCATCTGTATTCTTGTTTTTGTTAGTCCCTTGTTAGTTCTCTGTTCTTTATTGGTCAGGACCATCATTGAACAGGTATACTTTGGGTGGTGTATTGTTTATTGTCGTCTCTCCAGTGACACTGATGTGGTGAGGGGGTTTTAGTGCAGCAGTGCTGCTGTAGTTTCGTTGAAACACTTCAGTAACACTGCTGGGATAATGCACCAACCTGCTCCGGGTGGTATTATTGGGGCCCTGACCATTAAAACAGAATAAAGGGGATGTACACAGTATGTACTGTAGTAGTGGAATAGATAACCTGGACACCCCCATGGCATGGCAAATAATTAAATGCAAATGTAATGAAGTGGTCATCACAAAAACCTGACCTACAATTTATTTGTTTTTATTTTGTAATCAACAATGGGTATATTATATACTCCAACTCATTCACTGCGCTCTAGTGATGAATGTCGCCTGATGATTCTAGCTCGCCGAGGCACTAATTCTTACTCCATTTCATTCACCACAACTGGTGGAATGATCTTTCCAACACTCTCCGTAAAGCTGAATCACTCAGCATCCTCAAGAAACAAAACACAGCTTTTCTACAGACTCTTGTTTTTTTTTTTGTTTTTTTTATTGAAAAAGGCAGCCTGATCAAGTAATGCGCAAGTTTCGACAATACTACAGTGTAGTTGGTTCTTCCAAAACTACTGACTTGTGGTGTTCTCTCATTTGTAAGTTGCTTTGGATAAAAGCGTCTGCTAAATGTAATGTAAATGTACTAAAATGCTTTATATAGCAGAGACATTGAACTTTACTTTTGTATAATGTCTATAATATGCATCATTGCAGACCTTTAAATTGGCTTCATTGCTGAAACATTGCAGTCTCTCTGGCTTTATTTATTATTAATTCCCTGTGGACTTGTGAATGATGCACAAGTAAGCAGAAAGTATAAGCCATAATAAAGCTCAACCATGTTTTAACCTGTCTCTTGAGGAGCGTTTTAGTCTTTCATTAAATATTAATTTCAATAAAGCAACAGCACTCATTCTCATATTTAACAGGCATTCAGTTTTACTTCCTTTATGAATTAATAACTAAACAAAGGAACAAGCGTGTTTGTGTTTTTTAAATAAAATATCGTCTCCACTGCAATAGCCACCAGCAGGTGAACAAATTCCTCTCCTACTGACTCCACTCGCTCACACTCACATTTTGTGCCTGAACTCCAAAATTCAGTTTGAGGTCTGAATTCTTTCACGGTAAATCTGCTTCAGACACAGTAGATATTAAAAAAAAGGGGCCTTACAACCTCGGGGTAATCGGCAACTGGCAGGTGCACACATACAGGGGAATGTGCATTTTGAGAGGGAAGCAAAAATAATTGACTCTCCTCTTCTATTGCACATCTTTAAGTGCTACTGATGCCCGAAGGAGAAAAGTGAAGTTATGAGCTTTTATAGAATGTATTGTAGGGCAGGACTGTAATAAGCTACCCATACAGAACTTGTTCGTTCAAGCAGAATTTGTTTAAAGTCAGCACTCATTTGCTGTCTTTGCACAGCTTCCTCTGGTCCTTATCAATGCCATTGATTGAATCTTATTACGTCTGTATTTCAATTAAGCCATCATTAAGTGTGTGGTTTCTCATTACCATGATGTCTTACCGATGGGTTACTGGGGAGTTCTACCGTGAAAATTGCATCTTTCCTTACAATCTTTATGAACTAACCAATTTCTCTAATTGCTTGTATCTTAAAACTTCGCTTTTAACGATAATGGGTAATTTAAAAAAGGTATTTGGACCGAAGACCACTTCATTTTATAACCCAAGAACCCTGAGATGGGGAAGTTTAATGCTAATTGGCAGTATATATAAAAGCTGGATCCAGTCACTTTGCTAGAAATGCTGAAGCGAGACATCCTGATGCTGTGCTTAAGTGCACAAAGGATTCACTCACCTATTTATTAGCATTATTACAGAGCCGATTAGTGATTGAAAGCTACCATAACAAACATTTAGTGAATTTAAAAGCATGATGTTTATTTCATTCTTAATGACTTAGTGTTACGTAATGACAGCAATGTTGCTGCTTGTTGATTGTGTGTTATGGTTTGAAATTACCTTTGATCTTAAAATAAGCAGTTTATTTTATTTCAAAATAAGACGAAATTAAAGTTAGCTTAGCATGTTAGGCTATCATTCTGAAAAATAGGGTTTATACATAAAATCCACCAAGAATTGCCATTTGTGGGCGGCACAAATGCACCCAGGACAGGGTGCCAATTTATCAGGGCACACACACTCTCTCTCTCTCTCACACACACACACACACACTCAGAGAGAGAGACTAATTTAAAGCAATTTAAAGCAGTCAATTTACCTTAAATCAATGTTTTTGGAGTGTGGGGAGAAACTGGAGAACCCGGTGGAAACCCACATGGACATGGGGAGAACATGGAAACTCAGGATGGGATTAGAACTGGGAATTCCCAACACTGAGAGACGAATTTGCTAACCACTAAGCCACCATGCCGCCCGACTCAAGTTTTTTTTTTTTTTACATTAAATCTGTTATGTTTCAAATAAATCAACAAGAAAATCAATTCATTAAGATACAGAATCAGTTTTCTATTCACACTATGTTCATCACACTATAGTAGTTGTGATCAATACATTGTGAATGAATCAGACATTTTTGAGAGACTCGAGTTTTTGTGAACAGCATCGATGTTTGGAAAAACTGAAATCTTTTTATGGAAATTGCGTCCCATATTAGTTCAATACAGGATGCAAAATGTGATATAAAGGACTATTCTGTATGCCTTCCTCCTCTTGTGAAGTATAAGAGAAGTTGGAAGACAATTATAAGGTAGCGCCACCTGCAATTGGGGTCAGGTGCATTGCCCAAGGGCATTTCAGCCATAGTGGCACCGGGAATCAAACCGGACACCTTCAGGTTGCAAGGTTGTTTTACTTATCCACAAGCCTAGATATTTCTATACATCTAAACAAAGCATCATCAAACTCCTTAAGCAGTTTAAATGCTGTGGTGCAAACATCAGTCAAAATAAATGAGCTTATATTTGGGTTTCTTGGGACCCACAGATGAACTCTACACCCCACTGTCTGGGACCTTAGTTTTTAGTGGGAATGATGCATGCTCATCTGTATTTTCTTTCCCTTTTTTTCCCGACATGGCATGCAACATTTAGCAGCTTAGTCTCTGTAGGATACAAATCATCTGGTGGGCGGCCAGATTCGGCTCTGTAGTGCTAATCACACTACAGATCTTGGAGCTGAGATATGTGGAAATCGCGTAGGGAACAGTTGCTTGACTTGGCTGCATTTATGAGGTGTTGCATAACTAAAACACACAGCATCTGCTGTGCAAAGTGACCAGGTACAAAGCAGAATGAACAACAACAGAATGGCATGCATTCTGATTTTGGAGTGTGCTGGCATCACAGATTGACTCAGTCATTCCATTTAATGTTCATTTAGAAGAGAAAACATTGGGTTTTGATATCAAAGCCAGGCAGCGATTTCATTCAGAAACTATCTGGGTAATATCTGAGGAACTCTGAGCTTCTTTTGATGTTCATATCTTCATATTCTCATAAATGAGAGAATAATCTGAGAGATTAATTCGCAAGTCGTTCTTTTAGGCTTTTGTGTTGGTTTCCACCTGCAAGACGTGGGCCATATGCCCCAGATCCACAGGTCAGCCAATGAGTGGCTCATGCGTAAATATCACTACCAAATATGTACCAGATGTGAACCAGGGGTATTTTTTGAAATAATTGAACAATGGGATGTTTTATGGCTCAAATATACTACACTGGATGTGTTTCAGAGCAGAAAAGCCGTAATGAGGTTTTATATAAACGCATCTATGGCAGCAGGATAAAGAAATGTAGGACACTTGGGGGATGGATGGTGGAACCAGGAGCAATCGATTGTAAATAACATGCCTTTTGGAGGTTCTGTTAATGGACGGTGTGCCGTCTATGAGTTTAGATGAGACATTTATGGGGGAGAAATTTCACAGCAGTAACAGGAACACGGCATGACGGCAGCTTCACCATCCCACAGTTTGTATTGTTATTGTTATGTGTATTGCCTGTTTTTGTGCTTGAGAATAGCTACCTTCATAATTTGTCTGAGGACGTGAGTCTATGATTATAGGTACCGATTAAAACATATGTGGATTTTAAACATACAAATCGAGCAAATAGAGCTAGTAGAAGGCAAAACGAAAAAAAAAAAAAAATCACGCACAAGCTTAAAACACTTGAAATCAGTTCTCAGACTGGGCGCTGAGATTCATTGATCAGGTATGTTCAGTTCCCAGCACACCTCGTTCTCCTCTTTGCTTCCAGGACAGCTCATTAGCACCTTTTCTAAAACCTTCCCGGTGTTGTTTCGCCTCTCTGCCTCCTGTTATTCTGTTCCTCTCTGCTCTAGTGACAGGAACTTGCACACAGTCACAGTTCTTTGAACCACTCCTGCAGCCCCCATTCCTTCACTCTGCCTCTAAATAGGTCTCCAGCAACAACAGAAAAGCAATTCACTCAGTCCTGTTCCACCGTACGCCAACATCATGGAGGAAATGTCAGTGGGTGCTGTGATGCTGTTTCATTCCCCGAGGCTCCTCCTGAACAACATGTGCTGTGTGATTTGATGCAGATGTCGCCTGGATTCCCCGCAGGGTCATACATCAAACACTTGTCTGTTTCACACATGGCCAGGGTGATGAAAGACTTCTTTCTTCTTCCGGCATACCTTGCCACTGCCATCTGGATCTTCTCCTCCTCCAACCAATGTGTGCAGTATGGTACAGTGATTTTTGTCTGAAGTGGTTACTCAGAGCCTAATGTGTCTGCATGTTCCCCACATGGAGTAGGAAAAATTCAGGCAACAAATGGGGGAAACGGATTGTGCACGTCATAAAAAAGAACACAGTGCAGGATGGTGACATTGGGCAGATGAAGAATCATGGTGGATGGTTGTGCGTTTGAAGTTTAGGGTATGGTGTTTTTAAGTGAGACCACAAAAATGCATTTCCACCATTATCTTCCACTTAACCCTATACTTGTGTCGAGGAGGGGTTTCCCATGCCCACCCAGAGGAGAATGTTTTGGGCACTGGGTAGATACACCCAGGACAAATTTACCTTGAATCCATGTTTTTGGACTGTGGGAGGAAACTGAAGAACCCAGAGAAAACCCAGTGACAACGCACTGTTGTAAAAATTGCTATATAAATAAAATACTTAAACATGAACTTGAACTAACCACTAAGTCACCATGAAATGGCGCTTGTGTTACAATAATAACAATGTTTGATATATACCATCTTGTATTTGCCAAATGGTTGGCTATAGCATTTTTTTTTTTTTTTTTTTTTTTTTTTTTACAGTTTTTGTTCATCAGGGACTAATTCATTTTATGACTCTTTAAAATTACATCACAGACAGCTAGCTATGGAAGAGTTGAAAAGCTGGATCTAGTTACAGTAGTTGTGTTAGTTGTTTTTGTGTTATTCGTGTAAAGACTGGACTGATTCTAACTGGTCCTGTTGTTTTGGTTTACTAATTGCAATTACATTTGAAAAATCTTAGTTAAGCGAATTTAAAATTGCAAAATTGTCAGCAAATGTCTTTAATTTTACCAGCATCTTGTTTAAGGTTAGCGTTACACAGTTAACAATATTGTATCATAAGTAAAAAATACACACGTACATGTAGAACTGTTTGTCCAAAGTGTAATTGGAATTTAGCCAACACAACTTTTTTAAATATTAAATACAAGGTGTAAAAGCGTTATCAGTTGAGTTCTAATGTGGACTATAAAAAAATACATTTATTCTTTATATTGCGTAATACTCATCAGATCAGGTGGATAATGAAGTGTAAACAGATGCCGTTTATTTGGTTTGCAGGTGATGGCTGCGTTCGAGTGTTTCTGATTATTTCCGGTACATTCTCATCATCTGACGAAATGCCTGGTATTAATAGAGCTAAGCGTGTGAGGAGAGGTTTCTGCATCCATCTCCACAGCCCACTCACAGTCTGTGTCAATCTGCATAACCATTTGTGAAGAGACTATTCATTTTTTAGCTGCTGATGCAGTTCGGAGAAGCTGAAAAGTACAGAATAGTCGAGAAAAATCCATCTACACAAAGGCATATTAAGTCGGTAACTTCTATTTATTGCATGATGACTTAACCTGACCGTGACTATATCTATTGCGAGCTTAATCATAACCTTTACTCTAATTTAAAACCCATCACCCAACACTCTAACCAAAAAACAAGTATTTTTCTAATAATTAAAAAAGAGGAGTGAACTCTTAGTGTGAGTGTATAAAATACTTTGGCCTCCACAAAGTTACATATGTGAACCACACACACACACACGCATACACACACGCATACACACATTATAGGGTAATACATACACTATACCCTATTCACAAACTACATCTTTGTCTACAAAAGATTTAATAACATTTATTTTCATGTACTGTGAATTCATTTAGTGCAACTGGCATGACAATTTGTGAACATGTTTAAAACCACAAAGCAACCACGAATAATTGGTATGAATGTATCTAAGACTGAGACATAACACTTAAAGTAAACAACAATGGGATGCATCACCTCTTGGATCAGTAAAGCTTATTTACCATCATCACAGCTCAAGCCACTATAGAAAAGGATATCTCGGAGAAACGCATGATTGTATTCACGTTTTACCTATTGGTCCCAGATATTTCACAGTGCAAACCAGAGTCTTTATTGAAAATCTGTCCCTCCTTAAATGCCACATCCAACATCTCCCTTGTCCATACAGTAAATGGTGAGCAGGGTTGTAATGAGCAGCAACTGTAAACCAGTCAAGTCGATAGCTGATCCCCTAAATCATGGATTAATTCATTAGTGCTCCTGATGAATCTTTATGCAGCCACAGAGGTTTCGGCCAGAGGGGAAAAGTTCCGAGGGACTGACGAGTAGAAAAATTATATATAGTCATACAAACAATATATATTCAATTGGCACAGATCGATCAATCAATCTCAAAGCGCGTGTTTACAAGAAAGTAGTACAAATGGCTAAAATTCTGGTTCTGCTTCCTTTTGTTGTGCAGTCCAAGGACATCAGTCAGTACCCTGGATTTGTTATTCATACTTGGTTGCTTCTTCGAGTTCATCTGTACAAGAATAGGTATTGGGGCTGGTCTCAAATTGGCTGGTTTAAGTATTAATACAAAGGGAGGCAAGTAGAATGTTTCATTTGTGACCTTTTACACAACTTTTAAACAAATATATAGAAGTATAGAAGTCCATAGTGGGTTCTAGTTGATCAGATTAGCACTGTGCAGTGACAATTTGATTTCTTTGTGCTTTAGTTTTGTTGTCCAGCAATAAATCTGCTTATTCAACTTTCATTATGAAAAAAACAACCATCTCGACATACAAAAATTGCCGATAAGGGACCAAGTTGAAGTCTTGATCGAATCGTAGGAATGGGCCAGCCCCAGGAAGTTAGTACAATACAAGCAGTAAAAAAAATGGTCCAATCAGACCAGTGTGCTGAGTGTCATGTGCACTTCATCTTTGATAGTGATGGAAAACAAATCCAGTCCATTAACTAGAAATCCCAACTCTTGCTCAGGAGGTTGCTCTGGTGCAAGACCAGGTGGATCAGCACTTGCTACTTCTGTCTTACAGTCAGTCTCTTGTTTTTTCTGTTCTTCCTCCTCTTCTTCTTCTTCTTCCTCAGTAATAGAAAAAAGGTGGTTGGAATTACCAGGTTTGTCGAATGGTGGTCTATAGTGGCACTGACCATTCAGCAGCTTCCTCAAGGGCATTAACGGCATGATGTCCTCTCCCAACAATTCCTGCTTGCGGTGCCTAAAATCACTCTGACGTTTTAGCCTTTTAAACTCACTAAACGCTGAAACCGAGTTCTGATACAGACTGAGGGCAATCGCCCGGGCCTTGTCTGGCTTGGCCAGGAGTACGGCATGACATCGTAGGACCACAGCCTTGTGCTTGACCTGGTGCCGGTAGATCCAGGCAAAAATCTTTGGTCGGTAAGGATCAGCTGTGCAATAAGTGATCCGGTTGAGGGTGTAAAGGTGCACAGGTTTCCGTCGAGCACCCATACGTATACCATGTGGCCCCACACTTAGCATCATCTTGGCACTCTGCTCACCAAAGTTACTCGATGTCCAGATCTTGGTTACCGCATCATGGGTGCAGCCCTCACCTTTAGCCAGAACTGTCACCACGCTTCCTAAGTAGCGCACACTGTATGTGGGTTCTTCCTTGTTCAGCTCCACCTTCTGACGCTTGCTGTGGAATACTCCAGAAAGCCAGTGGAAGGGACATTCTGGCACCAAGTCTGGGCAGGATCGCAGCAGCGAAGACAGCAGGGACTGGTAGGCAAGTCCTGCACTTAAGCTTTTGGCTTTGCTTTTCGATTCATCCTCCACCAGGACAAACTTGCTTCTCTTCCAGGGCAGCATGATCCCCCCCACTAATATGAGGGGCTTGGTGCCCCCCTTCAAAAGCAAACAAATGAGTGCTACTGGTTATCAAAAGTGTGAGAGAGAACGGAGAAAACCGTTCTGTCACAAGCTGAAGAGAGACTGAGAGCGATGAGGTTTAGCTGGTCTGCTCCAAAGCTTGTTCGCATGCCCCTCCTTCCTCTCCTCCTCCTCTTCAGAGAGAGAGAGAGAGGAAGGATAGAGCAACGATCAGAGACGGGCTCTTAGAATGTTTTTCCCCCTCAGCATCGATTCTTGTCTCATTTAACCAGAACGAGGATAAAAAATCAGTTTCTTTTAACAGTAAATCTGGTAAATGAGTAAAAAAAAAAAGTCGTATGCTCCCAAAAAGCATTTTAGTTTGTTAATTTATTGCATAAGCACATTGAAAAATAATTAAGATGCATTATGTTTAACCCTAAATAATATAAAAATCTTAATAAATCTTACTGAGGACTAGATTACCTTCTTGAACTAGACCCAGATTAGGAACTAGGTTCCCTGTTCGATTCCCAGTCCAACGAAATACTACGTCTGAAGTGGTCTTGAACATTCTGAAAGGCACCTACGAGGCTGCCCACCGATACGAGCAGGTGTGCTCATTTTACTCGGTGTGTATGTGCATTTCACTGCACAGATGGGTTAAATATGGAGGAAAAATCTCTGGATAAAACAATGTAGGCAAAATAGATCACTTTATCACTTTAAATACAGAAACTGGCCAAAATTCTGTTGATTGTCTCATTGGTGAAGTTTAGCAGGTTGCAGAGCTCAGTTTTTAATAAAAAAAACAGAAGAGTTACATGTCTGCTAACTCCAAAAAGCACACATTGAATGGACTGATCTCAAGCTGATGATCCACCAGGCCATTGTGTAACTCACTTGGACAAATTACTATATACACATGTATGGATGCTTTTAAATAATTTCCTTAAAGCCACTCTATCTGTTGGTATAATTACTGCATGATTGATTTGTCCATTCTACGAAACACAAGGAAAGCGTTCAAACTGTCTTGATCATTTTAAACAGATAATGTAAACCTATATTTCGAGGCCGTACTAGTTCACATTAGCAAGGAGATTGAAAGGATATTACCACAGCCTTTTGTTAAATGGATCTCATTTTGTAATTTATAATTTCATGGGTTCTAAAGTACAATATGTCTACAATGTGCTTCAATCGGAGACCTTCGTGACAGCCATAGTGTCATCTAAATAATCCCCAGCTATTTTAGCGTCTCTTTCTCTGAATAGCAGATGGGGATGTCAGTGGAAGCTGTTCAGACGGCCGGGTCAGCAGAGATGAATCATAGAGCAGCATTTCTATCTCAGCTGTGCAGAGAGAGAGACGGAGGAGAGTGGGCTGCGCATGGCTAGCTGAGATGAGATCCAGTGTGATTGACTGAGTCCCATCTGGATTCCGGCTGGTGATCACACCGACTGGAGACTGTGATCTCGACCCAGCAGGGCAGCAGGATGTCTCAAACGTACAAATCTGCCCTTCGGCTTAAGACCAAATTAGCCACATTAAATGGGCATAGTAGCTCAGTGGTTTGGGTGTTGGTTGGTGAAGGTTGTGAGTTCAAATCCCAGGTCCACTGAAATTATCAGTGTGGGTCCTTGAGCAAGGTCCTTAACTCTAACTGCTCTAGGGATGCTGTAAACCAACCTTGTGTTCAGACCCAACCATCAAGTTGGGATATTTGTAGGTCGCTTTTGATGGAAGCGTCTGCTAAATGACCGAATGTAAATGTAGATTAGGCTAAATTTGAGTGATTATTTTTCTCTCTCACCACGTTTTTGGCCAAGTGCTGAGCATCTGAAATTCTGACATCTGCAGTTAGTGGTTTCTTAATTCCGGCAGGCTTGTGGTAACTCATACATGACTACACCACACCAGATGGCAGGCAACATGGAGATATTACCTTCAGTTATGCCATCTGTGATGTTCAGTCGTGCAAAGCCAAAAGCAACATGATTGAAACAAGTGACTGTTGATTGGTTGATTGACTGTGAGCCACTGAGGACCATGTACTTTACACTTTACTTAACTGTTACTGCTTAGGTTCCTTAAATATATTTAAACTCTGAAAATAAACTTTAAAGGTTAATATTGAAAGGTGTGGACACTGTTGCTTTGGGCAACCATTAATAATCAACAAAGATAAACTAAGATTAACTTAATAATTTTTATAATGGATATTGGTGGCTTCAGTGGTTCAAGTGTTGTGGAATTAGTTGTGCATTTGGCAGTTTGATTCTTCTGTTGAATTTCTGGGCTGTTTGAGTAAGGCCCAAAACCTTTTATTGTTCCAGAGACACCATAATAAAGATTACCTTGTGCTTTAATCTTAACCATCCAGCTGTCCTACTTCTCTCTAATGCAACAAGTCATTTTGTAGCTGCTTTTTTTCTGCATTCCAACGTGATGCTGCATTACATTTTAGGGCCCAAATTATAAACAACTTCCCTTAAAATCACTTTTAGTTACAGGCACCACACAGATCATTTGCCAGATTAATTTAAAAAAAAAAAAACTGATTTAAAGCGTTTAAATATTTGATAGTCTGTCACTGACCTCGAGCATCGGCCAACATTGTATCCCCCTTTATTTATTCCAGGAGATAAAAGCAGCTACAGAACATATTCAAGAGTTACCTGGAGGGATGGCAAGTTCATTAAGTGAGACTGCTTTTTAGGAAAAAATCAAGAAAAAGCAATTTGTTCAAATGGAAAGAAGGCAAATGGCAGGTAATGACACGGTGCACATGCTCATTGATGTTTTTGGGCTCGTGTTGGGTCCGTGGAAACAGAAAGCAAGGATTTAGAATTCGGTGCGGCAGAAGATTAACGTTCGGGGCAGAGCTGGGGCAGCACTAGCTGGCCTTTACGGAGATTGATGAACGGGGTGCATATTGACTTAGCTGCCACTGGAGTTAATGCTGCAAAGCAGGGATGGAAATGAATGAGAATGAAATAAGAAAATGCCTGATGAGAAATTAACCTAAAATGAGTCTGAGAGTTTTGAATGTATTGATCTTGTTGCTGCACTCATTACTTAATTTTCTGTAGCAATGTAATACAAACAGATCAAATGCGTTTCTTTATTGTCTTATTTCATGTATATACATATTTTAGGAGGGTATTTGTTAATGGATATACTGCTAAGACCTGGAGTTTCAAATATGGACATAAAGAACACACTTTTTTGAGTGCTTTTAGAATTGGTGTTAAGCTCAGATGGAGGGTCCCAGGTGGAATTTGCATTTTTTTCCAAATGTCTGCTTGGGTTTTCATTTAAGAGATTTGGTTTCCACAATTCAAGTTATTTCTTCTCATTCTTTCACCAGTGATTACTGGGATAGGCGCCAGCATTTCCACCGCAATCCTAATTAAGGTTCAGCCCCCTAGAGAATTAATAAATGCATATACTTTGAAGTAAGGAAGACTTCAGGACAGAAAGTCTCATGAATTCCAAACATGTCCTCCCATGGAGCCGAGGGCCAACAGCAGTCACTGAGCCTCCCGTCTTTTTGATTACATAGAAAAATAGGACAGCTCTCAGAACCGAGCGAATTCATTATTAAAAAAAAAGCTGTGTTGTAGTGGCTCTTCATCAGCATATGAAAGGAGAGCGAGTGAGGGAATTAAGTGTGTGACTCTCGCTAATGATGAGTTTAAGGAAGCCAGCCAGAAAGAAGAAGCGCTTCTGTTCCTCTCGTGTAAAGTCATTTGTTTCCTGGGACCATCAATCGTCCTGTAAATAATAAGTTTGGCTTAAAACAAGATGAATATTCACATGCAGATGAGGTTTGAAGGCTGATGCTAAAAAAGAAAAAAAGCAACATGGCAGGCGTGGTTATTCAGGTTACTATCCATCCATCATCTCCCACGTATTCCTCTACTAGGGTCGCAGTGGGGTTCCCCATGCCCATTCAGGAAAAACATCTTAGGTGCTGGACAGATACACCAAGGACAGGGTGCCAATTCATCGCTGGGCACACCCTCACGAACTATACAGGGTAATTTAGAGCATTCAATTCACCTGGAATCCATGTTTTTGTACTGTGGGAGGAAACCGGAGAAAACCCACACGGACACGGGGAGAACATGGAAACCCCATCCAGAATGGGATTCGAACCGGGATCCACCTGGCGCTGAAAGGCGAACATGCTAACCATTAAACCACCGTGCCACCCTTCGTGTTACAAAAGATTAGATTGTTGAAAAGATATGTTGTTACTGAGGTAGATAAAACATCAACCAACCAAGAGTTTCCATTTTCCCGTCTCCACATGGGTTTACTCCAGGTTCTTTGACTTCCTTCCTCATTGCAAGAATATGGATTTACATTTAAAGTGGATGCTCTAAATTGCCCCTTTATAGTGTCTGTGTGTGTCCAGCGATTAATTGGCGCCCTGTCCCGGGACTATATTGGTACTAACATCTCCTCATAGCCAGTTTGAATTTAGGGGCAGGTATAAAATTCTTCTGAAGAATAAAGAAATAAGTGCTTATCAATAATGTTCAAAAGAATGAATTCACCAAAATAAGTAAAACTTCCAACAAGGGTTGGTTTAAGAATATGACGGAAAATAAAGGGTCTGCATGCAAAACTGATAATAAATAATATACTTATTTTCATTAAATTATTTATAATTGCATGATTAAATTAATAAAGCAATTAGTTGTTAGCTGTTACCATTCTAGTGATAAATGTACGGGAGTGCCGTATTGGATAATGTATCGATGCTTATACGATTTAACGCCGTTTCAGAGTTGTATCTCATTTAATTTATTCTGGGATTTGAGTCTGTCTGCACCCTCCTACATAATTAACCGTGCCCTCATGGTAGGATACAACCAGCCATTATAGAGTGCAACGTACTGGATTATTTGTTTCTCCTGCTCATTAGGCTAGTTCAGCAGAACGGATGTCAGCACAGGGAATCACACAAGCGCGTTATTGCTCTCAGAGAGGAACAGTGTCAGCTCTACTGATGATGTTTTTTCTATAACTCTCATTTCAAGCCTGCAAACATGGCAATATATTGCGTGAGAAGCCCATGGTGCAGAACACTATCAAATCCAGCATCTTGTTGTGCTTCCCATCCTCTGTTTATGCACACACGGTGCATACGCCAATTAAAATGTGCCCTTGCCTAAGCAGTCCACAGTGTAATGAAAGATGAGGAAGAGGAGGCGTGATTAATGGCTGGCTGAGAGTGCGGCACTTAGTGGAAATAACCGGCTTGATGACAGCACACATCCTCACCCTCTGTACCAGTTACAGTACCTGTGACCTGCAGCTAAACAAACATATGCAATGAATACTAAGCAGGTTTTCAGGCAGGGTCGTGTATCCTCTGGCTAATATAGCAATACGCTCCTTTCATAGACTAATTTTCAACAGCGCGGGGGCCGCCCCACAGAAACATTCATTTGTCCTGCTTCATTTCCATGCTTTTTGCTGGTTTTGCCAAATAATAAATAGGCCAATTAGACCTACCATACACCATTTTCCCTCCCATCCAGGCCTTCTCTCTAATTATCAAACACCTTCTCCAAACAGCATTATGCACACGCTGCTCATTGCACCACCCCTTACACAATTCCTTTGAAAAATTTGTCCACTCACTCTCATTTGCATGCACATTAGGCCCTTTTTTGCAAATTCGCCTCGCCCCCTAAATTTAAAAGGAACGGAAATGAAAATCAGCATGATGCAAGCATATGCCAATCAGCTTTATTATTCACAGGGTGCTTTTGTCTGGTAACCCTTAGAGACGCCACTCCAAATGCATTACGGCTCTCAGTGGATGCCATCATTTCAATATCTAACTAGAAGGAATGGCTCTGTAAATATTCACTTGTTTTTTTGTCCACTCATTTTTTTATAGAATAAAAGGACTTGCATAATAGAAAAAAAAAATTAAATAAAAAAAGTGGACAAGGTGATTGACCTTGATTAAAACTGAAAGTTGTATATTCAATTCTGCATATGCTGCTGGGTGAGCACTGATTTATGAGGTGCAACTAGGAAACATGCATTCATTTTTTTATATTGCTTATGTTGATCAGGGTTCCACGAGGTGCTGAAGCCTAAAGAAACAAGAAGGTGTGATAAGAAATTAAATGAATAAGAATGTAAACCTTTCGAGTTTACTTACTTTTTTATTTAAGTAATAAGGAGCTGGGCGGCACGGTGGCTTAGTGGTTAGCACATTCGCCTCTCAGTGCTGGGGATTCCCGTTTCGAATCCCTATCTGAGTAGAGTTTACATGTTCTCCCCGTGTCTGAGTGGGTTTCCTCCGGGTTCTCCGGTTTCCTCCCACATTCCAAAAACATGA
>JAOUQT010117612.1:0-19286 GCA_025769995.1 Xyliphius kryptos | reverse complement strand
TCCTCCGGGTTCTCCGGTTTCCTCCCACATTCCAAAAACATGAAGGTAAATTGAATGCTCTAAATTGCCCTGTATATGTGTGTGTTTGTGTGTGTGGATGTGTAAGTGAGCGTGTACCCAGCGATGGATTGGTGCCCTGTCCTGGGTGTATCTGCCCAGCGCCCGAGACGTTTTCCCCTGGATGCCCCCCCGAGACCCTCATAAAGGATTAAATGGAAAGTAATGAATGAATAAACTAAAGCTTAGCTAAAACCTAATTGATTCCCCTTGTCCTCTTATCAACCACAGGATTTACACAATCTGCATATTATAAAATTCTGGTATTATTTACATTAAAATGAATGCACTTAAATTTTTTATCTTAACTTTTTTGTTTGCACTGATTTCTCTAATTTTGTTAACCTAACTTGATGGTCTTTGCATCATCCTTCCATCCATTATCTTCCACTTAATCCTCTAACAGGTTTGGGCACACATTTAAGGTTCATTTAGAGCAGCGACTTTACCTTAAATGAATGTTTTAGGACTGTGGCAGAAAACCAGAGAACCTGAAGGAAACCCACACAGACACGGGAAGAGAGCGCTGCGAGGCAGACGCACTAAACAAGATCCTGTGCTGCCCTGTTCCCGTCATAATATTATACATTTTAAATCTGTTAAATTAAGTCATGCTGAAATGTGTTGCCCTTTTAACGATTTGACTCTGGTAACAAGTATTTGTAATGCAAAAAGTTTCAAATGTTTTAGTATTTAATTTAATCTGTAACTTTTTATAAATATCCCTCTATGAATAATCTTAGAAAATCATCTGTGCTAAACAAGGGAAACAAAGACAGGATCCATCAATTCAGACAAAACCTTAAGACATGTTCACACAGTTGTGATTCAGTAAAGAAAAGCAACCAAACAAATATGTACCTTAACATAAAGCGCTTGTAAAGCCTGTTCATTTGACACCTGTAGACTTACACATCCCTCTCTGAGTACAAATGCTTCAGCTGTTAACACTGTTTACCACTAAATCAGAAGTAAAGGAGGGGCAAGGTGGGGGTTGTAGTCTGTCTTACCTTTGCGAGGTCCACTAGAGAGTTTGCTTGGTCATTCAGCTTCCGTTGCTCCATTTTAACACTTCTTAATCTGAGCCCAATACAGGCAAGGAGGCAGTTACAAAAACAACCTGTGACAGTTCGATAAGGCATGTACATTTTTGGGAAGCAGAAGCAGTCCAGGGAGGGACATGCATGGAGGATGGTAGGAAAGATGCAAGGCTTGCAGGGCAAAAGGAGCTGAGCATGATGGCATGCAACTGTCTGAAATAAAAACGAGTGGCATACGTTGAAATTCATTGTTTAAGGCACTACGGAACTGAACTTTAAAAATACTGCCACATTTATTCTTCAATGAAAATGTTATAATATTATAACTTCTAATCTCCAGTTGTAAAATAATTTTGGAGGTGTGAGGTTAGTATAATGGACTAAGCATCCGGTTGTAATCATAACTTAAATATTAGGCTATAATAATAATTTAATACAACCTAACTATTAAGTCAACTATTAAGAACAATCCTGTTGCTGTAGTTACTCAAGACAGACATTATTAAACCAAAACTGTACTTGACATTGTAAATGACACACATTTTGGTAAACTGCAGAAGTTCTAAAATGGCACAAATAAAGATATTGTATTAAATATTAAAAATGGGGGACAGAAGTCACCAAATTTTATGAAGCTGACAGTAGGGGTCACTGTTGCAGTAGTAGTAAGATGCTTAGTATAAATCTACTGAAAATGATAAGCTTCCAACTATAATACTTAGATTATGAGGGGGAAGTTGACGTGACGTCTGTCAGCACCGTCCAAAAAACGCCCTCTAGCTGTAGTTGTAAGTAGGTTTTTAATATTTTTTCTCTGTTTCAGTTTTTTTCCTAATACAGTGTACAATAGGACAGTTCTATGATAATGGCAAAATACGCACTCATTTTCAGTCTATTTAAATCCATAGAGTTAAATGTAATTGTATTGTAATGTAGAATAAGACTCTGTAATTAAGCCCACTCATCATCAGTGGTTTGAAAAAGGACCCTCTGGAGCTGTTTAGCATGATTATTGTTTTTTTTGCATCAATGTTAACAATTATAAATACTAAAACATATATTATATACTATATGGATAAAACTATTGGGACACAATTCTGAATCTGTCCCATTGCGTCCTAAAAAAGATAATTAAGTTAATGTTTTCTGGCCAATTGTATGCTTCTATTTTTAGAAGAAACTGTTTCGGGAAGGCCTTTTGCTGTTTCAGCATGTCTGTGTCCCTGAGTACAGAGCAAGGTTAATAAAGGCTGGTTAAACCAACACATTTCAAATGAATTGGGAGCCAGGCCTCCTCGTCCAACATCAGTGACCTCACAAATTCTTATTTGGGTAAATAGGAAAATATTTTACAGACATGCTCCAAAATCTTGTAGAATATCCTCTCATGAGAGTGGAAGCTGTTAAAGCCACAAATAAAAGACCAACTTTTATTTGGATGTCTTAAAATCCCATGGATATTATGTGTAGTTGTCCCAATACTTTCCTTCTATGAAAACTATATTGACAATATAGGGAGCACCAGGTTATGCATTTTGGATGAGTGTCTGCTTTCAGATTTGTGGATACAGTTTGAGGAAGTCCAAAAATATATGTTTTGGTGAGATTGGCATCTTGAAACCCATTGGGATGAAATAGAATAGAGAATGGGAGTTAGACGCTCTTTTGCTCTACACTCCAAACTAGTAAGGTCTCGTAGAAGAACCTATGGTTGGACATGATGAACATGACTATGGCTGTGTTTTATCACATAGTGGAACTGGATGTGTCACAAAAGAGGGTCCATAATTATCTCCCTGGAAAATACTGAAGAAAGCATCTTTAAAAAAAATTCCATCCAGACTAATGTTTTTAAACATTATTTAGCGCCTTAAATCTCTGAAGACGCATGGGATCGACCATGTCTTCAAACTTATGATCACACTTATTAGTATCCAAGGCAAACCCTCATCCTACGACTGGGTGGATGAATCAATACGACCCCAGGACGGAAAAAAAATCAATTGATTAATTTCTGCGAAACCTTTTTTTTTTCTTGGCCGTAGAGCCAACGTAATGCGAAGAGGGTTTTTACTCACTAAACCAAGCGACCCATTAACCACAATCTATACAACCTCCATTAATTATTCAAATCCTCCATTCAATTAGGCTTCCCTCGAGCTTCTTATCTTAACTAAAGCAAGTGCACTCCCCCTTTATTCTCAAGGGCATGCAAAATGGAAAACTGAGCAAGGTCTGAAATGCACTTTGAGTTATGAGGGTGCAAGTGCCAGTTACTTGGCTTTCTAAGCAACCTTATGCCATGGCGGAAAGAGCCGGAACACGGCAAACCATTTCGCTTTTAGTTTTCAAACACAATGTGACTGATTATTGACTCAAGTATTTTGGCTGAAGGTTTTAGTTGGACATTGTGAATTTGATGACATACGATATATGGACAAAAACGTTAATGGGACACGACTCTTGATCAGAACTTTTTGTGAGTAAATGGGCAAAAGGATTCCCAGAAGTGGAAGCCAATATAACTGCAATATGTGGACCTGTTTAAAAAAAATTTTAAATGTCGGTCGGTGCAATGGGTCGGTGTCCCAGTACTTTTTTCCATGTTAATGTGAATTAGATTGACAACAGTGCAAAGGCACTCTTAGTGAAATGGCGAAGTGACTAGAAATTCCAAAAGCTATTCGATTGTAATAATGGTTTTCATCAGTAAATGCCAAAAGCAACGTACTGCAGAACCGGAGGAACATGGAAGCTTTTACCGTCAGAGATTATGGTGCTGTATTGTTGTGCAGTACAGAGTAACAAGTTTCCTCTGCAGCACAATAACATTAATTTATAATTTAAGCTGTATTAACTACATTATAGCCAAAATAAATCCTAATCATTCCAATCAAATATGTTACTATGAACAATTCCTCAAAAATGTCACTTAATTTAAAGAAACTCCTCAAATAAAGTCTCTTAAATCTTAAAAATTTATTTCAGTGTTATACAAAAGTTTTAAAGCTTCAAATTCACTTTATTTACATTTTATTTAAACCTTCAAGGGCAAATGTACTGGGACACATTTTTTAGTCAATAAGAATTTTTGTTTAGTTTTATTTACACAGGTGTAAATGTTAATGTCATGCACCTGAAAGGCATTATGGGTGCAGAAATGTTTCATTACTGTATATTGACACAATTAAACATGTAACATGGGTAAGGGCTGTTCAAACTGTCATAAGTCTATATTTGCTCACTATTTTTACCTGGTTTGGTAACTGTATATTTAGTATTAATCATGTGGAATGTATTTGTACCTGTTAGAGGTTTAGGGAAACAAATGTCTGACACTCTACTGCATCAGTATTTTTAAACAGGACTGAAAAGCACTGATTGTCAAGTCCTTTATACCTGAGATGTTTCTGACCATGTGGTGTCGTGAAATGTTTGATTTTCTCCATTTTCTTTCTAAAAATTGGGGCCTAACTTTATAATTTATAATTTATTGATTGACTATGCTGGTTAGGTAGAGAAGAAATAATTTATATCCAGGTGAAAATTACAGACAACAACCACTTACTTCATTAGATACACACCCTTGTTTCCACTGTAATTTAATATTTTTAACTTACTATATAGATGCATCTGGTACTTCTACAGTTACATATTTTACTTTACATGGAGTGGTCTCTATGGGCTTAAGGTGTTGGACTATTAGTTTGCAGGTTCTCCACCAAAAGAGTGCCCTAATGTAATGTAATGGCCATAATTTGTTACTCCTCTCTGTTCTTTAATGGCAGGATCATCACAGAGGGTGATTCTGTGCACTGCACTTTCAACATTACTGTCACTATAGTGCTAAGAAACATTCACCACCCAAAAACTATTTGCTTTGTGATGGTCCTGTGGGGGTTCTGATCATTAGAGGACATAATAAAGGCTACAGACTACAGTCTGTGAGTGTAGAACTACAAAGTCCATCTATATGGTACATGTAGCTGATTAAACGGAGAATTGAAACAATAGAAACAAGGAGGCGAATCTAATAAAATGGCCGGTTGGTATCTTAAACCAGCCCGAATGGAAATTTTAAGCCAGGTTCAGTGTATGAGATTACTAATAGGAACATTAAAACTTCCTATATAAAGTTAAAAGATAGAATATGATTGAAGAAATGCCCTACAGGTGATTGTGTCCCAATATTTTTGGCCCTATAGAGAACTTACATATAAACCGCTTGATGCTCATAGTTAACTAATGTATTAATGTGAATGTAAACTGAGTAAATACAGTGCAGCAAACTTTAAAAATCACCTACATTTAATTTGAGCTTTTAATCCAAGTGTGCAGATGTCATTTTTAATGACATGTCGAGAAAAAGAACAGCTCTCCAGAATGTTCATTTCACACTTGAATGAATGCTATCAGAGAGATATGGCTTCTCACAGACCATTGGGCATGGACTCCTGTTATCGAGCACCTACACGGTTTTAAATCCAACGGGCGCTAGAGTTTAAGAAACTACAAAATGTGTACTTTAAATGGGCGTATAAATACCTGCTCCCAAAACAATTGTACATAGTTAGTTAATAATGGTCAGTTTTACAAAAGATGTTACATAGGTTTATTTCTTATGTGATTTATATAATAATTTACACACTGGCCATAAGCAGATTGTGCTTTCTGGTCGAGAAATTGTACAGGTTTGGAAACGGATGGTAGAAAAAAGCCAGCGCCTCCCTCGGGCTCCCTGTGACATTCAAGTAATCTTACACAGCGACTCATACACAGTCTCCAGTATTCATCATTGCACTGATCCTGCCCATTAAAGTCACAGCACTGCAGTTTGTCGTGCTTCCAAAGTTCACTGGAACACCTTAATGATTATCATTCGGGCTTCTCATCCTCTGTCAAGCACTAAACATGCCCCCGAGAGGAGAAATGAAGGGGAAGGCTGGGACAGATGGTGCGCCAGGACCAGTTCCATGAGCCAAATGATAAACCACCAGAGCTATTTGTGGGATATTAGGATGAGTGGACGTAGACAGAATGTCGAGAGAAATGGCCGCTGTAGTTTGAACTTCAGCGGTCATCGTTCGGTTCATGGAAGCAAAGTCAGCTCACGTTAACTCAGGGCTGTTTGAAGGACTCAGATCATCACACTCATGCAGCAATGGTAGGAAAACACCCTCCATCATTAATAATTGAAATTCATTTGGAAAATGTGTAAAAAGCAATACAGGCATCACAGAGTGAATGGACAAATTCATTCGTTGGACTGACGTTGGCACATTGCTGCACTAATGCAGCTGGTAACCTGCGTTAAGCTGTTTTATAGATTTTTATTAGGGATATTTAAAGAGCGCAAGGTGGCAATGCAGCATGAACACGATCAGCTAAATATGACATGATGTTCAGCGAGCAGGTCATTATTATGAAATAAATCCAGACAGCATGATGCAGATGTTCAATTACATCACCGGGGTGTTATTTCCGACCATCTTGCTGTAAAAGAATTCCACTTATTACACAGCTGCTTACTGAAGAGGTGACACATTAGTCCAAAAAGATTGAATTGGGTTCAAGATCATTGTATTTGTTCAATAAGCATAGCATTCGTATTTATAGGGTCCATAATAAAGACATACCAGCCTGCTGAATGCTATCATTGATCAATCAGAGTCATGGGTGCAGCAAAGCCGTGTAATAATTCAACCTGACATTAGCTCCTCCCCTTCTAACTGCACATCCGGATGTGTTGGTGTGACGTGTGTGATGATGATGCACAATCTTTCTAATCTTTCGAATATTTCTAGAGGTGGTATTTTATGTATTTTGATGAACCCCCCCTGATAACTGGACATCGGAATCAGTAAGCGACAAAAAAAACAGGATGAATTTCACTTATCAGATGAGGGCGTGCCATTTTGGTGAGATCAGAACACTGGGAGGAAAGACAAGCTTTCAGATGCATGCACACAGCAGGTGTGTATCTGTGGGTACGAGGCACTTACTTCCGCGCTCTATGGGGTTGAGTCGACAAAAAACAGGACAGAAAGCAACATAAAACAGACAAATTACCACATTGTTTAATAATGCACTGTACACACGCACAAACACACACACGCACAAGTTACCCAACGCATATATAACTGTGTGAGTAGGAATCACTTTGGCTGCCAATTTGGCCCGGGTTCCTTTAAACCAGGACTTGATTTGTAGGTGCTGCCCCCCGCTGTTATCAAAACAAATTTCTTTCAGTGTAAAACCGCATGGAATTTTGATTGTTCCGACATTATATTAGGAGATGGTAGAGCTAGCAGAATGATAACTATAGAGCAACACGGAGGTAAAAACAGCAGTAATTAATGAAAATGCAGTGATTTGTGAGTTAAAGGGATTTTGTAAATGTAGATGATAAAATCCTGGAAAAAACATACATTCAAGTGTTCTAATATCAAAAGTTGTAGGCAACATTATAAAACATGTAGTACCGGTTCTTAAATCTGATTGGCTGTGCCGCTTGTCCAGCCATGACATTATTGACAATAACACACACCTCACTTACATGCCTCACATTCGTAACAATGCATGATGTACAATACATTATTTTCCAGATGGTTTTTTATAAACTGCATTCTGTAATTTGTCCACTAAATGACAGTATCTGAAAACCAGAAACATGTTACTCAGGGCACAGTGTTCATTTAAAAAAAGGAGAGGTTACATTGCAGAAGACCAGATTAGTAGTAATTTTGCTTTTATGAATCAAACCTTGTTTTTTTATGTAACTGTTTTATAAAAGCAATAAGACACTCAAGGAAAGAGGTGTACTCCACTTCATGTTGTGCCTAACAACACCTCATTCCCGTAATTTATTCACAGTACTCTTACGCTTACCCATCGTAATCCCACCCGCTTAGCCTCACAGTATTCTGACCCTTGTATTTATTAGTCAATAACAGTATTTATATTATGACTGCAGTACTGCAGTAATGCTGAATCAGTGGCAGTGTTCTACAAGTAGATCAGACACAGCAGTGATGCTAAGGGTTATAAACACTCGAGGGTCTACTAACCAAAAGCCCTTTTGGTTGGTAAAAATATTAAGTCATTTAGCAATTGCTTTTTTATTCTAAATACCTTACAAGTTACCAAATGTATTATTGGTGTCAGAGTACAGGGTACTGGCGCAATGAGGGTTAAGGATCTTGGTCAAGTTACCTCTCCACTGCAGTGTGGGATGGTGCATTGTTAGAGGTGGATGCCTGATTGGTTGGAAATGTTAGTAAACAACAAAGTAAGGAAGAATCCTTTAAAGTAAAAGAAAAATCTTTAGACATTCAACTTTAGTTTTGTTGTCTTCAGGCTTCAATGGATTTCTAAAAGAATTTAATATTACTTGAGGAACATCCCACAGCTGGACTTATTTATATCTCAGCATCTAAAAATACGTAATTGCTTCCCCAATGGTACAGAAGCAAACAGTTCATCCCAGTTATCAGGAGATTACGTAACAGTCAGCTTTAAATGTGTGAGCAGCGGACCATCGCTTGTGCTGATTTTCGGTGCCCTTTTCAGCAACATGACCCAGTCTCATCAGTCAGTGAGCCGCTGTGTGGGATCTGGATCGTTCTGTTGTATGAGCCGCGCTTCAGAACGGTGGCTCCCGTGACTTTCCACTGACGTGAGCTGTGGGATTAGGAGCAAGTTGAAAATGATGACTTGCCTTTATTGGTCCCACATTGGGGAAATTAAGGTGAAGAAAAGAGAGAGAGAATGAGACTATTTGATGTCTGAACTGAATCTACAGTTATTTACCGACTGCAGCTGTTACAAGCGAGACAGTCATAGTCACCAGATATTTTAGTGAGTCCAGTTTACCTACTGATGTCCTTGGTTACAAGGTTGTAAGACTTTGTCTGCCCCACCCGAAAATGAAACACGGGACATTCTCGCGTGATGCTGTGCAACCAGGCTGCCCTAATTTCATTCCTAAAAAGTAGGATACATATTTTAAAAGAAGGGTGAGGAACATAAAGGGGGTTCTCTTTTATCCTCCTGTTTGGAGATCCAACTACGGGGAGGGACATTCGGTTCTGACCTCATCGAAGCACCCAAATGCTGGTTTGACAGACAGGAGATCGCGTCTAGTGCTGGACGGCTGTCATGCCCCTTCACTGCATGTAAATCAGGACGGTGTTTCAAGGTCCTTCCTGCATTTTTAGCCGCCCGTGCTACGCAAAGTTTGGGCAGCCTGTCCGCCTGCTCGCAAGATTTATAACGGTTACTCACCGGCTTTTCTTCGGCCTACCCCGGAGGCATGTGCTCTCCAGCGCTTCCTTGTACTCTGAAGACTCACAGTCGTGGGCCCAACAGGCCACCAGCCTCGCTCTTTTTAAAGAAGAGAGCATTCATGCGATGGGTGTCATCACTATGGCCGCAGGTGCCGAACGATCTCCATCGCTCGGTCACAGTAAGGCGTACGTGCAAAACGACACTGAGCCACTGGACAAAAGGGAAATCATTCCTGTGGCTGCTCGATTGGGTGCATCTGCACTTGTGAAGTCAGATGTATCCCTTATGGGCTGAGTTCCCACCTACTGTACGGTGAGTGGTGCTTCCATCCCAACGTAGTGGAAATGCTGTGGGCAGAGATTCGGCCGAGCCGCCGTCTATCTCTTGCTGCACAGGCAAACACCCAATGTTTTATGTTTTGCTCAACACAGGATGAAATTGGGCTCCTCAGGGTTGATGCCCTGGCTCACCCCTAGCCACGTGTTCCACTCTACGTGCCCCCACCCCGTGTCTGATTCCCCCCACTCTTTCCAGAGTGAGGGAGAAGGGGTTGTCACTCACACTGATAGCCCAAGGTGGTGCCGGAAAGTGCCTCGACTGCCGGAGATCGTGCCAGCTTTCCCGTTTCGCATGGTCTTACTGTCTCAGGTGAACAGGGAGATTTACCACCCTCACCCACAGCGACTGGCACTCTGGGCCTGGTCTGTGAGAGGCACTACATTCACGCATTAGGACTGTTAGACTTGTTGTACGCAAGCTCCTGTCTGTTAAGCCAGACTTGGTGCAATTGGATGCTTCGATGAGGTCAGGACCAGATGTCCCTCCCTGTAGATGGATCTCTCCATTTGATGACATCAGAGAACCGGGGTTATGATAATAACCTTTCGATTTCCAGGGTAGCGTGGGCAACGGTCCATTCAGTATGAAGTTAGCACGTTCTCCCCATATCTGTGTGTGTCTTGATTTTCTCTCATACTCCAAAAACACGATAGTAAGTTCACATCATACTCTGTTGCGTGTCTTGTGCATCTGTACTGCGATGAGCTGTGCTCAGACTGTACCCTACAAGTGCAGGTTTAGGCCCCTGCATTCTCTGTGAAACTGCTTTTAAAAGCGGCACAGTACATTTTGACCACTTGATAGGTCATCTGTGGGTGTGATACGTGGAGGCTGCGTCTGACTGCGGGATCTCGGCAAACAAAGCAGATGCAGTTGTGTTTTGGTAAATGAAACATATCCTGAAGCTTTTGCTAAAACTCCTCTGAGGCTGGAAGACACAGCAGGTGGTGCATGGACCGCTGCACACATTGGGTTCAGTTACACACACACACACACACACACACACACACAAACACACACATACACACGTACACACACCCACACTCCAACAGCAGTCGAGTAGCAGAATCTGTCATTCAACCTTCTCTCTCTCTCTCTCTCTCTCTCTCTCTCTCTCTCTGTCACACACACAAACACACACACATTCACACACATTTTAAGTATCACTGTGCAATGTTAATGGCACTGTGAAATTGTATATATCAAGAATGATACCTGATGTTTCCCGATCGTATTTATTCACTTTCTTGTCTGCTCCTTTCTCTCTCGCTCGCTTTCTTTTCCTTCCCCCTTCCCCTTCCCCCCACCGCTTTGGCTTCATTCAAGCAGAGTGATCGTTAACCTTCATCCCTGAATTATCCTTGTTCTCCACACCTGCCATCTTCATCTTCACACCTCTAATCATTCCAAAAAGCTGATCTCAGATCAAAGTCTAGCTGATGACCATTTTGTGCATTAAATTTACTGATCTGCGATCAGGATTTAAATGGGAACATGACCATATGCAAGGACAGTCATTGGGTTCGGTTCATAATGGATTTCACTAATTCTTACTGACTGAACTGTACTGATCTGAGATCAGATGTTGTTCATGTTAAAGGCACTGAATTCCTGATGTATGAGATCCTCCTTCTGAAATGACGCATGGAAGGAAGTGGCGTCTATACTGAAACCAGCTGCCTATTTTGGGAATAACTGATCTGAGATCTGCTGATTTATGCTGTTGGTGCGTAATATAACCGCTTGGCTCAGCCGTTTCCACTTCAGCACTGTATATTAAATATTTCAAACTGATTATAAACATTATAAACTTTTCATGCCCCACAAACTGGATTAAAAATGATTCAGCTAATTCTGTGTCCTGGTCACTATGGACTCTGGTTTTGTTTCTTTAATTTTATTTTATATATTACATTTATTTAAGAAATACATTTTATTTACACTCACTGGCCATTTTATTAGATACACATCATTGTTTCTGCACTACACATGAATGCAATCCAGTTCTGCAAACATTTGTTTCCCTGTAAGTCCACTTTGCTCGGTTCTCCAACAGCCAGAACCATGAGATCATTCCAAATTTATCTACTAGCCTGTTTTTGGACTGTGGGGAAGAACTTAACCACCATAAGACACCTGCAAAGGCTGCATCAGGGTGTTGGGCTAGCAATATCTGGGATTGTTGGTTCAAATCCCAGGTCCACTGGGACCCAAGTTACCAATGTGGGTCCTTGAGCAAGTCCCTTAACCCTCATTGCTCCAGGGTGCTGTATCAACCCTGTGTTCTGACCCAAATCATTAAGTGGGCTACTTGTAAGTTGCTTTGGATAAAAGCGTCTGCTAAATGACCAAATGCAAATATAAATGTTTGAGATGATGCAAACTTCTGCCTGCTGTCCCTTATCATTATAATTAACATGATATCCTCACTCAACCAGTATTGCTGTCATTCAGGGGCTCAACTATCCTGCTACATTTTTTAAAAAAATGTCTAGATATAAAACTCTTAATGCATGATATACAATCTTGTTTGTCCTAAATATACAGTGGAACTGACAAGGAATCTTATATGTCTACATACCAATATCAATACTAATTATTTTCCCATTATTTTTTTTGTATGCATTCTGTAATTTGTCTACTAGATGGCAGTATTTAGTTGTTAGAGAAACCAGAAACCTTTTACTCTGCGATCAGCGTTCATTTTAAAAACCGGAATAGATTACATTGTGGAAGCCCAGTTTATTAACGATCTTGCTTTCAATTAACACATTTATTAATCAAACCCTGTTTTTTATTGCACTCAAGGTTCTGTATTATTGTAAATAAATCACGGAAAAGAGCTGTAGCTGTATTCTGCTTCACATTGTGCCTAATACCGCTTAAAAGTCATTCATTCACAATAATGCCACGTCCCCTCGTACCTTATTGCTTCATAAAAGAGACAAACACACACAACGGTGCTGGTGTTATGAGGATGTAACAACCAAGTGTAAAGTTGTACCATGTTGACTCACAAAAGGCGATTCATGAATCTTTAAACCCTCAGAACTCAAACATTCTCACACATACTTATGAAAATGGTGAGCTTTCTATGTGGACGTTCATGTGGCCCCGGTGTTCGTTCGCCCTCCTTGCACTGGGCTAACATCTGAAAAGAATTCAATTAATGTGGACAAGAAATCTGGCAGAGCTGATCAATAAGTCTGTGAAGCAATGCGGGAAGGCAACGTTAAGAAGTAAACTGAATCAAACGCTGAGACCTCTAGAGCTACACATTGCTGCACGAGCGGCCCACACTCCATCAAGAGTCGTTATTTGCCTCAAACCATGCCAGCACTTTTAAAGGAACAGATTCAATCTTACCCAATTAACAGCAGACACACGATTCATTATACTGATCTGTGTTCACGTCGAGAGATTACTTAAAGGTTTACCTGCATGAATACAAACAAACGCTAACGTAATTAACTGAATACGTTCAATCGGGGTACATCTGAAGACGTGTACGAAGTGCAGCAGATGTTGGAATTGTTCCATGATCCTAATACTGTAGCTCAAGAACCTTATGCTTTAGTGTTTTCCTGCAACGATTTTACTCTGCTGAGAGGCTTGTTAATAACCTGACAAGTCGGCTCAGCTGCGCTTCAGCGGGAAAAAACTGGGCCGTGAAGGACGACTCCAGGATCACCGCTGAACTATAATACCATCCATCTGTTTACAGCAGTGTTTAGACAGACATGGATATACTATATGGGAAAAAGACTGGGATATTCCACAGTCCCATTTAGACTCATGGTAGACAGCGGTATGCCCCCAACGTTGTGGACACCCATTGGGGAAGGACCCCATTTCTCTGCCTCAGTGCTCAAGCGAGGTGGCTGAAGGTCACGTCAATTTCAGTGCCTGACCTCGCAAATGCTTTTATGGATGAACGGGCAAAAATTCTCACTAATCAGACACCCAATCTTTTCTCTACAAACTTTGTTATTAATCAGAAACCCTCACATGACCACAGAACAGATTTCAGAGGCACTCCTGTGTCTGGTACCATCACAACACAATACTAATACATCACCACCAGTTTAGTGTCACTGCAGCGATAAGAATCATCCACCACACTAATAATACTTGCTTGGTCCATGGTCCTGATCATTACAGAACTTCTTTATAATAATATATAAGTGAAACTAATGAAACCTATTGAAATTAAAAACAATTAAAATGGTGAACCTTTTAAAGTGGCTGATGTATAAGATGTTATCTCATGTCATCATCTTCTGTTTAATCCAACACTAGGGACCAAGATCGTGGTGGGTGGGTGCAGGTGGAGGGTGGACTTCACTTGCCCATCCAGAGAAGAATGTTTTAATGTCCCAACACTTCCCTCATTGTTGCTGATACCCTTGTCAATCTTTCATTGCACACAATCTTGAAGTTCTGTTTGATCCGCTTTTGTCTTTTGAACCACACATCTACTCGCTCACTAATTCTTCCTTCCAACTCCGACTTTCAACTGCTGAGACTCTGGTTCATACTCTTGTTACATTAAAATTTGATTTCTGGAATTTCCTTTTTCATGGGCTTTTCTCTAAATCCCTTCGCCCCCTCCAGACCATCCAGAATGCCGCTTCATGTCTTCAGACCCAGTCCAGAAAGTACGAGTACATTACACCTGTATTAGAACGTCTCCACTGGCTCTCCTGCACATCAAGTTTGAACTCACATTCAAAGCACTGACCGGCTTGGCTCCCTTATATTTGGCCAACCTCCTACATTGTTATGTACCCACTTGCAGGTTACAAGTGGGTACATAATGGTCTCCTAGTTGTACCCATATTTAGGTTAAGCATTATGGGTCACTCATTCAGTGTGACCGACCCAACATCTTCATCTTCATCTCTCATTCAAAGCACAATTAAAAACTCACTAAGTTTATCCAATATTGTCACCCAACTCCAACAACATAGGTCTGTTTTTTCATTCTTTTGTTTCTGTTTTCTTTATGTGTCTATGTGTAAAGCGTCCTTGGGTTTTTTGAAAGGCGCTTATGTAAGTGGAAATTATTATTATTATTTAACATAATAATCTCTCATTGGAATTAAGTTTGGCGGTTCTTTATGAAATCATTACAGTGATGGTGTTTGTGTAAAACTAGGGCAACCTTTCAGCTTCACCTGTCACTTAGACGACTTGTTTAGTTATTCATGAGAACTGTTTGTTCTTCCTTCATGTCGTTGTGTAAATGATGTAATTCTGGTACATAAGGGAATGACCAAATTAACATCAATGACAATAATTAATTACTTAATAATGACATTTGTAATAAGAGCTGTAGCTGCAAGTCTGTCTGTCTGCATTTCTGTCTGTCAGTCTTCAATTTTGTCTGTATGCATTTCTGTCTGTATTTCTTTCTATCTGCCTGTCTGTCTATTTTTCTGTCTGTCTGCCTGCATGTCTGTCTGTCTGCATTACTGTCAGTCTGTCTGCTTATTTCTTTACATGTCTGTCTGTCTGTCATTCTGGCTGTCTTTCTGCATTTCGGTCTGTCTATTTGCATTTCTGTCTGTCTGCATATTTGCTTACATGTCTGTCTGTATTCTTGTCTGTCTGTCTGCATTTCTGTTTGTTTTTATTTTTGTTTACGTCCGCTTGCATTTCTGTCAGTCTTTTTGCAGATCTGTCAGTCTGCATATCTGTTTGTCTGCATTTCTGTCTGTCTGTCTGTCTGCATTTCTGTCTGTCTGTATGTCTGCATCCATGTATGTCTGTCTGTATGCATTTCTGTCTGCATTTTTGTCTGTCTGTCTGCATGTCTGTTTACATGTCTGTTTGCATTTCTGTCTGTCTGTCTGCGTTTCTGTCTGCATTTTTGTCTGTCTGTCTGCATGTCTGTTTACATGTCTGTTTGCATTTCTGTCTGTCTGTCTGCATTCCTGTCGGACTATCTGCATGTCTACTTGCATTTCTGTCTGTCTGCATTTCTGTTTGTCTGTGTGCCTTTCCATTTATCTGTCTGCATTTCTGTCCATCTGTCTGTCTGCCGGTATGTCTGCCAATCTACTCAGCATCTTGGTGACTTTAAATGGTCGGCTTCTCTTTTTGTATAACGACCAACTGCTTATGTAGATCAGTAACAATGTGGTATATTTAAACACACACAGACACACACACACACACACACACACACATACACACACACACACGGGTCACTGTGCAATGATTTAAGGTGGACAAGAGTAGATTTCTTTCTAAAATGAAAAATAGTTCAATAGAGCTTCGGCTATTCAATCTTGTGTGTGTGTGTGTGTGTGTGTGTGTGTGTGTGTAGCATCTATATGTGAATCTGGAGCATATCCAGCTCTCAGTGCACTATAGCGTTCATATCATTATACCACAGAAGCTGCTGAAAACCTGATGGGTGAGGGCCAGCAGTAACTTTTGTTAATGAACGGTGTGTCTGACTGACTTTCTGCAGTGACCCTAAGTGCAGACGGAGACAAAATAGATTTAAAGTGAAAGATGAAGTTTAATGTCAAGTGGGGTCTAGTTGTTTATAACAACACGTCCTGAAGACCTTTACTACATAAATACGTGGTCAGTCGGAACAGAGATGTGGAGCACAGAAGACAGAATCTTATATAGGAACATCCTAAAGAACAAGAGTGTATGGAAGTCATAAACTCATTGTTGTAGGGTTTAGCACATCTGTTTCTCAGCACTGGGGATCCACATTTGAATCCTGATCTGGGTGGAGTTTCCATGTTCTCCCCATGTCTGTGTGGGTTTTCTCTGGGTTCTCTGGTTTCCTCCAACTGTCCAAAAACATGGATTCAAGGTAAATTGGTGGCTCTAAATTGCCCCTATATATTCTGTGTGACTGAGTTCGTGCCCAGTGATGGTTTGGCTCTCTGTCCATGGTGTGTCTGCCCAGTGCCCAAAACGTTATCCCCTGAATGGGCAATGGGAAAAGCCACCCCCTCCCACAACCCTAGTATAGGATTAAGCAGAAGATGCAATGAGACGAGCTTATTATAACAAATGGTTCTGCTGCCGCGTACATGAGAGAACATGTTGATCAATGTACAAGGAACCTGAAGTCAAAGAGAAACAGTGCAGGATGTGACTTACGGCTCTAATGAGGAATAAGTTGAAAGTCTTAAGCAGGGACATTGGAACGTATTATTTCTCATTGTGTCCCAGCGGGTGACATCATAAACCAGCAGGAAAACTATTAGAAACATTGTGTTTGGTTTTAATTTCTTAGTAACCTCCCACAGGTTCTTTACTATTGGCTGGTCTCTTCAGCTCGTTTCAGGTTTCCATGTCCATTCAGTTTTTTAAAGTTATGGTGCAATTTCTTTTTTTTATTAACACTGCCCCAGTATCTGAGTCCATCCTCACAGCCTCACACACTTTGAAGGGATGTTGTGCTTTGTTTCCGAACGTAAAGCGAGAGAACATCTGTCTGAAAGCTGAACGCTGCAGTAGGAGCAGTGCTTCGTATAATACTGGGTCTCTGGTTCTTATTACTGACATGGAGTAACGAAAGACAACCTACACCGAGAGAAAGCACTTTAAAGTGCAGACTAAATTCATATCTGCTGCGTGGGTCAAAACAAACATGTAAAACCGCCAGAGCGTTTACTTTAGAACCCTGTGGCGTTTGCTCATGAGATTAAAGTGAACACAGGGCCAGCGGTGCGTAGCGGATGAACAGAAGGCATTAGATTAACAGATTGACTGAAGCTGGTGGAAAAGAAACGAAAAGAAAGTGACAGAAGAACCATTAATACACAGCCTGCACAAAAATACAAATGAAAACAGCTTTCTTATGTGGGAGGCGTTGGGGGGGGGGGGGGGGTAGTTTACGATCGCCCCTCAGCACTGGCGATCCAGGTTCAAATCCCAATCTAGATAAGGGTTTCCATGTTCTCCCCATATCTGTGTGGGTTTTCTCCTGGTTCTCTTGCTTCAACAATCCAAAAACATGGATTCAAGGCATATTAGGTACCTTAAGTTGCCCCTATATAGTGTATGCCCAGTGATGGTTTGTGTGTATCTGCCCAGTGCTGGAATCATTCTCCCCAGATGGGCAAAAGGAAACTTCCACCACCCCCCAAGCCTACGACCTCAGTCCTACATTTTGTGGTAGACTTGATCATGAGAGTAGTGTTTTTATGAATTGTTAATTAAGTATTAAGTATTAATTAATACACTCGTTTACTGCGCTCTAGTGATGAATGTCGCCTGGTTATTCCAGTCCACTGCTAAATGGTGGAACGATCTTCCCAACCCCACTCAACATCTTTAAGAAACTTGTTATCACATTTGTAAGTCGCTTTGGATAAAAGTGCCTGCTGAATAATTCAATGTAAATGTATTGATAGTTATCTACTGTACTTATACACAGAGGAATGTGTCTTCCACATTTAAGCCATCTGTGAAGTGAAACACACATACGTATGCACACATTGAGTCAAGTGAGCCCACATACCCAGTGGAGCGGTGGGCAGCTTTGTATACGGCACCCAGAAGCAATTGATGTTGGGTGACTTGCCTAAGGGCACTTCAGCCATAGTACTTTGTGGGAGTGGGAATTAAACCGAGGACCTTCAGGTTGCAAGGCTGGTTCCTTGAGCACAAGCCTACGACTGCCCTTCGTCCCAGTGTTTCACCTTACTAATGTTCTCCTGGTTGAAAGGTTCTTATTGGGGCAATTTATAGAATGTAATGTCTTAAAAGCTTATAGGTCTCTCAGTTCCTTTGTCCAAATAGTTTAGAACAGCGGTTCTCAACCTGTGGGTCGCGACCCCGGCTGGGGTCGAATGACCAAAACAAAGGGGTCGCCTTAAGCCATCGGAAAATACATATTTCCTATGGCTTTAGCCGCTGAGAAGCTTCAATCTTTTCTCAATGCAAGTAGCCTGATCCCGGTTCCTGTACCAAAGATAGCTGCCACTAACGTCATCATATCGCGGTATTTTGTGAGCCGCGCCTCCTCTAAGCACCACAATGCTCTGCCAGCTTTTAAACCTTTATTAAGTTGGCCGCGGATAACTTAATTTTGTAAACAGCGATAGTTTATGTTTATATATTTTACGCCGGGCGACTTGAATACCCTTCATATATGCTCGTCTTAGAATTTAAGCTTTTTTGTTCATCAAGCACATTATACTTAAACTACCATCTGTAGCTGTTAAAGTGCGCTACCGGCACTCAGCCCATAACTATGTTCGGTAAACCCCATTATGGTGAACATAACCAGTCAAAACATTATTCCCCCAAAATGTACCCAAAGCATTTCCAAGACTTATTAACCGAACGGTATAACTTCAAAAGGCATTCCGATACACAACGTAGAGAATAACTTGGACTTAAACTGTTAATACTGCGGCTTCCCAGCATCCTTCACCAGTCGGTGGGCGGAGTCTTGCCGTCATTAGTCTATAGCCGTCACAATATATATATATATATATATATATACACACTGGAGATCAAAATTAGAGAACAACACACAATTTCATAAATGTCAAGGTCACTATGTAGTCCTATGTGAATGTA
>JAOUQT010117516.1:0-19289 GCA_025769995.1 Xyliphius kryptos | reverse complement strand
GAAATGAACGCAGAGCACGGACAAAAGGCTCCGTCCGTATCCGTTTCCGTATTTAACGTTGAGCATAAATGAGCCTTTATCGGGTTTCCTTATTTTCGGGTTTCGGCAACAGTGTTTATTTGTTTTGCATTTAGGGGTTTTTCTTTGCTTTCTTATAGTTTGGGTTTAGTGTTCACGTGTGTCTAGGTAAATAAACTTATTTGGTTTCCCTGATACTTTGTGTCTTAGTGTGGTCCTCGCCTCCCACCAGTACTCTCCGCTACTCTCTGTAGCCTCTACTGCCCCGGGTCTGGTTGGCGTTAGCGCCACCTAGGGGCAATGTGACAGCCTCCATTTGTGCCTTGGAATTCTGAACCTTCTTCTGCTCCTGCCGTCGATGATTGCCGTCGTTATGATCCTGCCGCATAATAATTTGGAACACAGTGTATAATATAAAACAGTTAATTCATACGTTTTTGTTAAGTACATAATTCCACGTGTGTTTATTCATAGGTTTGATGCCTTCAGTGAGAATCAACAATGTAAATAATATTTAAAATACAGAAAACGCATTGAATGAGCAGGTGTGTCCAAACGTTTGGCCTGTACTGTATATATATGTATGATAAAATGTTGGCACCCCCAGTTAAAATGTTGCAGAAGCACAATCTCAAAAAGGAAATCAACCTTCGTTAGCTACGAGCTAACGAAACCTACCTACCAGGTAAGCCAACGCACAAAAAAACATTCTGACTAAGAAATAATTATTTCCCATAAAATGACCTGTTCCCCAATCATTGGCTCACAATTTCTTGGTAATAAATGTGGCATATTTCTCTTACTCACTCTAAAACATGGAAAATAAAAAAATACTTTTCAGGAAAGGCAGATGTGTTTTGACCTTCATAAATCAGTCAATGGCTACAACAATATAACCCCTCACCTGCAGATGGTCCTATTTACAGTCAGAGCAATCATAAAAAAGTTCAAAACATCTGAAGCTGTGACAAACAAGCCTGGAAGAGGACGCAAGTGTATCTTGCCACAACTGTTTCTTTTCCAAAGGGAACCTTGTGAGGATACATGGGCTCATGAACTCTTTGAAATATCAGGACATGTTAAATCAGAATCTGGTGGCCTCTGCCAAAAGCTAAAGATGGGTCATAACTGGGTCTTTCAGGAACATAATGACACTAAACAGGAGGCCAAATCTACTCAAAAATGGTTCACAAGGCACAAAATCAAGCTCCTCTTAAGGCCAACTCAGTACCCAGAGCTCAACCCAATAGAAAATCTGTGGGAGGCGCTAAAAAGGAGAACACCCAGGATTATAGACCATTTAGAGAGGTTGTGCAAAGAGGAATGATCAAAGATCTTCCTTTCTGTATTCTCCTATCTTGTGAAGTGCTTTCTTGTTGGGAAAGGGAGGTTGTACAAAGTTACAACACCAGGGGTGCCAATAATTTTGGCACATGATTTCATTTAAAAGATTTATTTCTTAATGTGTGATTTTCCCTCACCTAATAAAAGGACTTGAATCAACGCTTAGATTTTTCCTTTTTTTTTTGCGGTGTTGTGTTTTTTTGTTTTTTTTGAAGAAGAAGAAGAACAATTCATTGGACGCCAAAAAACGCTTTTTAAACAGGGGGCAATAATTATGGAGGGCGCTGTGTAGATGTACAGTATATATATTTAGGGAGAATAAGGAAATATCGTGATTATACCTGCACTCTCTTTGGCACCACACAATCTCTGATCTGTAGCATTTCCAATAGAGAAGATAGGATTTATTTTGCGAACCCGATTGCGGAACTGAAGCCCATCTATACACTCAGTCCACTTAGACCATGCCCCCCATCCACCTGCGACACACACAAACAAACAATAACAATGGCCAAATACAAATCATGACTTATATTCATATCTAACATTTAGTTTTATTTCTTTTTTATGGTTTAATAGTTGCTCCCAGCCACTACAATTTAGCCAAGCTCCAAATAGTGTCAGTTGTATTTTTTAAATACTTATGCAAATTTAGTTTGTATTATGTGTGTATATAGATGTGTGTATATGTTTTTACCATTGCACTCATGTGTATTGCACAGGGCCTCCTCAGTGTGCAGACCAATGCAGATGTCTCCTGAGTGCAAGGGACTGGGACTTGAGCAGGTGCGAGTGCGTTGGAAATGCCCACCTCCACAAGAATTAGAACACTCGGACCAAGAAGACCAGCATGACCATGCTCCCTTTACTACAACACACACACACACACACACACACACAGACTCAGTTTCATTGTTATTGTTTCCTTTTGCTTATTTTTATGTAGGGTGTCCAAAAAGATTCCCCCCAGATGTATGATTTTGGTCATGTATGTATTTTTATGTTTTTTTGGATATTTATTTAGGTGTGCGTAGAATTTTACCTGGACAAGGCTGCGTATTGCAGTCTTGATATTCTACTGGAGAACCACTGCACCCATGTGAGGAAACTTTCCCCTCAGTGGTGACGCATGAACGCTTACGTGTTCGAAACCCTCTAGAACACTGTTTGGAACAGGAAGACCATGTCTCCCATGGCAACCAGTTGACTCCTTTCTTGGGACTTTGTGGCTGAACTACTCTTACCAAGTCCTGTACCGAATCTGAGGAAATGAGAAAAAGGTTGGGGACACATCAACTGAGTACTGATTATGTAGTAGGTTCTATTAGCTTTATAGTAAATAGGGTATGTGATTTGCAAAATGTGTCTGCATGTTTCCTCCAGGTTTTCCAGTTTGCTTTCACAGTGCAAAAACATGGATTCAAGGTAAATTGACTGCTCTAAATTGCACCTGAGCATGCATATGTGTGTGAGTGTGTGCCCAGCGAAAGACTCGCACCCTGTCCTGGGTGTATTTGCCCAACGCCCGAAACGTTCCACCCCGAATGTGCATGGGGAACCCTCCTGCAACCGAGACGAGGATTAAGCTGAAGATAATGAATGAATGATAATAAATTATAGAAAAAATTAATCATTTAAAATTAAATTATTTTATACATTTATACTAAGACATAAAAGTTACATCTAAAATTGATTGCATGCCAAATCCATTAATGGTTTTATTACCTAATTAAAGTAGTTATTTACCCAATAAAAAAATCCTTAACTAGCTAAATCCTCTATTGGGGTTGTGGGGTGGTTCCCCATGCTCATCTAGGCGAGAATGTTTCGTGCACTAGGCAGATACATGCAGGACAAGGCACCGATCTACAATGTGTTACAAATTATTATGCAAATATTTTTTCCGATTTTCCAAAATGACCTATATGAATTGCAGTCATTGTAATTTTCTAGGCATCAACTGTTAAGAGTACAATTGAAAGGTTTTTGAACAAACTGCCAATGATAACAGTATATTTGTAAAAATATAAAACACTCAAAAGGCATGTTCCAAGTTATTATGCACAGCAGAGTTTTCAACCTTTTCATTTTTATAAAGAACAAAAAAAATGGTCATTTGTGATGTTATAAGCATTGGCAGGTCATTACGAACTGAAGTTATTCTAGGTAATGTTACATTTGCACACCCCTTGTTCGAAAGGAGCTTCTGAACTTCCTCGTCCATTGAATTTGTCAGGTTTTGGATGCTATCTGCTTCAATTGTTTTGCATGAGGACAGAATACCCTCCCAGAGCTGTTCCTTAGATGCGAGTTGCCTCCCAGTATCATAGACACTCCTTTTGATGATGCTCCAGACGTTCTCAATGGGGTTGAGGTCAGGGGACCATGGAGGCCACACCATAAGTTTGCCCCCTTTTATGCTCATCGCAGTCAGAGATGCAGATGTGTTCTTTGTAGCAAGAGAAAGTGCATAATCATGCATGAAAATGATCTTGCTGTGGAATGCATGGTTCTTCTTCTTGAACCATGGCAGGAAGTGCTGTTTGAGAAACTTCACATACAATATGGAGGTCATCTTTACCCCTTCAGGGATCATAAAGGGGACGACAATATCTTTCCCCATGATTCCAGCCCAAACCATTACTCCACCTCCTCTTTGTTGGCGCCGTAGCCATGTTTGCATGTGGTGTCCATCAACAAGCCATCCTCCACTCCACTTACAATCAACATGCGTTGCACGGCACTAGTCAGTGAACAAAACAGTTTTGAAGTCAGTCTTCATGTATTGTTTGGCCCACTGGAGACGTTTCTGCTTATGTGCAGTGGATTGAGGAGGTCGACAGGATGGCTTACGCACAGCTGCAAACCTCGGAAGCACCCTGTATCTTGTTGTTCGGGGGATGTTGGAGGCACCAGCAGCTTTAAAAACTTGTTTGCTGTTATGACGATGCATTTTTATGGCTGCTCTTTTAACCAGACGTAATAGCCTGTTGACTTATACACTTGTGCGAAAACAACATGTAAGCAGAAACTGTGTGAATGCAATGAGCATAAAAGCTGAACACGCTCGATTATAGCTTTCTTAATCTAGCATACACGAGACGCAAGCTCAGTTTTGTTCCTATTACTATTTCGGGGTGTTTACACATCACACAAACTGAGCTGTGGAGTGCTCATGGATATATATTTTAACGTTCCTGACAGAGCAACGCAAGCCTGCAACTCTACATCTCAAGGCTTTGGTTCTTCATTTCTGAATAAGAAATATACCGCACAACGCAGATTTTGTAAGGCGCAGTACCTTTTTTGGGCGCCGTTACCATCAAAATGTCTCGTGTAGTCCTGAAGGAAGTCGACACATAACCATATGTCAGAATTGTTTATGATGGATTGTTTAATTAGTGCTAGTCTCCAATGTCTTCCTTAGCGGTTGCCAATACTGGTTATCCAGAGAACCTGCTCTGTGAGAAAACATGTTTTATTGTAACTTTCAACATAATGTGAACAAAACAACAGCCCAAAATCCACGGAATCATGAAAGGGATCCATTTATTTCTTTAAGGTATTTGGGTACGACTTTGTGAAATGGAGCAGAACAAAGAAGTAAAGAGAAGTGGTGGACGTTCAAGATGATGTATCTCTATGATTCGAGAGCCAGCAGTGATGAATGGTGAGGTGCACTCACTGGATATAAACCCCACATAAGTGCCTGCATGGTCACATGATCAGAGATTCAGGGAGACCCATGGATCACCAGAATTTAGTTCCCAAATAATTAATCATGCCAGCATTTACAGAACGTCCTGCAAGTAACTAGAGCAGTAACAATCCTTATTAAATGTGCAGAAAAGCACTATTATGTTTGGAGTGTTACTACAGAATATCAGTCACACTTTGAAGTTTTATCTTGAATTTGGTTCCTGTATTTGAATTATAGTTCCTGTAGAGAGATAAATGGCTCCATGTTTAAAGAACCCAGATATAAAATGTTGGTCCATGATAAAACAGAGTTTGAAGAAAGATGACCTACAGAGGGGCCAAAAGTATTTAGTCAGCCACTGTTTGTGCAAGTTCTCCTTCTTAGAAAGCTGAGAAAGGTCTGTAATTTTCATCATGGGTACACTTGAGAGACCAAATGAGAAAATAAATCAAGGAAATGACATTGAAGGATTTTTTTATTTTTAAATACTAAATATAGTGTCCCCCTGCTTTAGCTAGTGCATATCCAGGCCTGTCTCAAGTTTGCCAGAGAGCATATGCATGATCCAGAAGAGAATTTAGAGAATATCGTGGTCTGGTGATACCAAAGTTTAACTTTTTGCTAAGAATTCAACTCGTTGTGTTTGGACGAAGAAGAATGCTGAGTTGCATACCAAGAACACCATAAACACTGTGAAGCATGGGGGTGGAAACATCATGCTTTAGGGTTGTTTTTCGGCAAAGGAGACAAGACGACTAATTCATGTTGAGAAAAGAATGAACGGGGCCATGTGTCATGAAATTTTAAGCCAATACCTTCTTCCATCAGTGAAAGCATTGTGATCTATTTCATGCTGGAAGATCCAGCTATGTTCCATCTACAAATACAGCACACGGGCAACAAAAAAGTGGCTCCGTAAAAAGCATTTCAAAACTCATAGCTTTTATATCGATACTAACACCAGCAATCACACTAAAATAAAAAGTTCCCCCATTCTGATACTTGTTGTGACTACTTCTCGAGTAAATTGCAGGAACACCCAGGTGTACAGGCATCACCAATAAAGACCTTGGTGAGTATCTGCATCTGCACAGATGTTATTAAGTCAGTCCAGGTAACCTGCACTCTTCATATTTAATTTAAAACACAAGACAACAGTATGAATTCTACCTCCCCGCACTGTTACAATGAGCCACATTCTTCTAAAAAAATGGTGCTTTATTTGGATTTGGAAACTTCACATGATGCAGTGCTTCCATTCATCCATGAAATGAAAGCAATCACTTATACTGTGCAATCTGCGGTGGTATTTTTTGTGGTCTGCCTACCGATCCATCCTGAGAGTGAGTGAAATGTGTTAATGTGGGGTTTTGTGCAGTTTAGACCGACACTGTGTCTTACATCAAAAAAAATATAATATATAACTTGTGGTGCTCATCAAACAAACAGCACGACACAATAACGGGAGTAGGTCCTATGCATAAAGGTTTGTAGGAAATGGGTCTATAACCCTGACTGATCCACTGGATCACTGTACTGATCACTGTTCTGATATAAATTAGCATGACATCATCTGCATAAGTCACATTCAATTCAATTTATCAAAATAAAAGTCACAGTAGATTAATCTGTCCTATAAAGTGACAGATATGAGAAATTAGATGCCGTAGAGTGTTTCGAATGTCGGTTCGGAGTAATTGGGGGGAGGCATAAAATTAATGGATAGGTCGTATGAGCCAACCAGTATGCTGAGTAGTAATTGTGAAACCTGTTAATGATGTGGGGCCTCTCAGTGAGGATGAGCACCTATCTGAAACCTGATCCTTACAAAGACTGTTTATTCAATAAATTTAATAAGCACACAAATATTGTGGCAATTTCTGTTTATGAGGGATAACAGTAGTTGTGGCAACTGTTGTTTATGCGGGATTGGGTATGTCCCATGTGCAGCATCCGGACTGGTGAGCTCAAATTTGCCTCCAGTATTTGCTGATAACATGCTGCATTCATCCCCAAAACATCAGCAATCCACCCCCCGTGCTTTACAGTAGGAATGTTGTTCCTTTCCTCATAGGTCTTGTTGACACCTTTTTAAATGTTACGTTTATGGTTGTGGCCAAAAAGTTTAATTTTGCTCTCCTCACTCCAAATTACTTTGTTCCAGAACGTTTGGGGCTTGTCCCTTTTGCTTTTTGGCATATTGTAGACAAGATACTTTGTGGCATTTGCACAGTAATGGCTTTCTTCTGGCGACTGAACCATGCAGCGCATTTTTCTTCAAGTGCCTAATTATTGTGCATCTTAAAACAGCCACACCACTAGTTCTCAGAGAATCCATTTCAGCTGATGTTCTTTGTGGGATTTTCTTTGCATCCTGAACAAATTTTGTTGGTGTATCTGCCTGTGGTTTGGTTTTTACTGAGCACCTAATTTTCCATTTCTTTATCACAGTTTGAACATTGCTAACTGGCATTATCAATTTCTTGGATATCTTCTTGTATCCCTTTCCTTTTTTTATACAGTTCAACTAACTTCTCTCATAGATCCGTTGACAATTCTTTTGCTTTCCCCATACCTTACAATCCCGAAACCTCACTGGTACCTTGGTCCATCTCAGGTCCAGCACCAGCTCCTTTGTCTTTGTCACGTGTACGCAGCCTCATCAAGGTTGCTGATACATCCAACTTTCGCCAAGTCATCAGACAACTTCTTAAGGTGGCAGGTCCTAGTCCCAATGTCTGTGATGTATAGAGGAAGGGAGAGAGGTCAGTTCCCTGTTATGCCCTAGTGTTGCTAATCACTCAGGCCAACACACCAAGCTGCAGGCGCATGTACTAAGGTCTGGTGGTCAGATAGTCTGTAATCCAGCACACGAAGGGGATGTCTACCTGTATCGCTTTCAGCTTCTCATCCTATACAGTAGACTGGATGTTGTTGAATGCACTGAAGAAACATGAACCACTCTGTGCCAACTGCCTTGTTCAGGTTGAGCCGTAAGATGATGGCGTTCAACTCCCAGGTGGGGCAGGTAGGTGAACTGTAGTGGGTCTAAATGAAAGTAAGATAATCAATCATGGCACCGCGTGGTCTATCTCAGTGAGCTGACAGCCATACCGAATCTTTAAATTTCTTCTCCAACCTCCCTCTGACAGGCTGTGGAGGGACAGATTCATTGAAAAGTCTATATGGTTGGGTTTCTTTGACCTTAGTTCTCTCCATGGATTTATTTTTCCTTCTCAACATTGCCAGTTCTTCAAACAATCTTACTTTGCTTAAGAAGCTTCTACAGACAAAGCTATTTACCTCCTGCCTGCAACTGAACCGTCCCCTAAATCCCACCCTGCTATTTCACTCTGTACCTGCACAATGACACGCTGATGCCATAATGCATCTGAAATGTAATGAACCACTTCTTATGGGTTTCATTTCTTGTTGGCTGAAACTTCAGTCGGTAAATAAAACTATTCTATTAAATAAGGACATTAAAATTTAATTGACTTTTCTATCTGATTGCAGTATTAGAGGTTACATTAATGTAGTTCACTGATCATAATGACAAACCAAAAACACATGTATTCGGTTTAGCAGAGACACAGAACTAAATCCTTGACAGCAAAAACTGCATTACCAACTAAATAATAAAAGCATAATCACTGTATGACGACAAGCATGTTCATTCTCTATCTCCGCAGTCTTTCCGTGTGACAGCTAATCAAGACCCATCAGTGAGTTTGCGCACCTCCACACCAACACTGCTGCTGCAGAGACAACAAGTTTAATATGAAATGGCCTGGAAAAGAGGCATGTCACCTTGAATCAGCTGCAGTCTGATGAACAGAGACGGATTCTGGCTCTTACACAAACAGAAATCACCGCTTCTGCAGGTGCTAATTATCTTCTGACGATAGTATTTAATGTATATGTTTATGAGATTCCCAGACAAAGAGATGTTGAACATCAGCTTTTGATAAAACTAAATGACTCTAAATTAAGTTTTAATCCTTAATTACAACTAAAGTTGAATGGGTTAAAGGAGGCGTGGTCTCCTGAACAACATCAAATCTGTGTTTTGGTCTGAGGGATTACATACAACGATCTACATACTGGCCCCAGTTTGACACCACAGCACTGTCTTTTCCTGTACCACCACCATACCGCCACGGCCCTGTCACAACTATGAACTTAAAAATGCATATAAATGCACAAAGACCATTACCGGAACCTTCAACAGGTTTGTTAATTACCTTTAATTTCTGTTTATTGCCAATAATTTCATCTTTGCAGAAGTTGTTTATAAGGGATTAGATTACTTGTGGCAACCTTTGTTTGTTTTGTTTGTTTATAGTAGTTTGGACAATAATTGTTTATGGGGGATTGCAGTAGTTGGGGCCACTATTGTTTGTACATGATTACATTAGTTGGGGCAACCATTGTTTATAGGGGATTACAGTAGTTGTGGAAACTATTGTTTATGAGGGATTTTATTAGTTGTGGCATCATTTGTTTGTTTTTTGAGGCATTTCAGTAGTTGCGGCAACCATTGTTTATGGGGGATTACAGTAGTTGGGTCAACTATTGTATAGGAGGATTACAGTAGTTGTGGCAACTATTGTTTATGGGGGATTACAGTAGTTGGGGAAACTATTGTTTATGGTGGATTACAGTATTTGGGGCAACTGTTGTTTATGGGGGATAACATAAATCAGGGCAACTATCGTTTATGGGGGAATACAGAAGTTATGGCAACTATTGTTTATTGAGGATTACAGTAGTTGGGAAAAATATTGTTTATGGGGATTACAGAAGTTGGGGAAACTATTGTCTATGGGGGATTACAGTGGTTGGGGCAACTGTTGTTTATGGGGGATTACGGTAGTCTTGGCAACTATTGTTTATGGGGGATTACATAAATCAGGGCAAACTTGTTTATGGGAGATTACAGTAGTCATGGCAACTATTGTTTATGAGGGATTACAGTAGTTGTGGCAACTATTGTTTATGGAGGATTACAGTAGTTGGGGAAACTATTGTTTATGGGGGATTACAGTAGTTGGGGCAACTGTTGTTTATGGGGGATTACAGAAGTTATGGCAACTATTGTTTATGGAGGATTACAGTAGTTGGGGAAAATATTGTTTATGGGGGATTACAGTAGTTGGGGCAACTATTGTTTATGGGGGATTACATAAATCAGGGAAACTATTGTTTATGGAGGATTACATAAATCAGGGAAACTATTGTTTATCGGGATTACAGTGGTTGTGGCAACTATTGTTTATGGGGGATTACAGTAGTTTGGAAAAATATTGTTTATGGGGGATTACAGAAATTGGGTTAATTTATTTATGGGATTATGGAAATTGGGGCAACTATTGTTTATGGGGGATTGCAGTAGCTGGGGCAACTATTGTTTATGAGGGAATACAGTAGTTGGGGAAACTATTGTTTATGGAGGATTACAGTAGTTGGGGCAACTATTGTTTATGAAGGATTACAGTAGTTGGGACAACTATTGTTTATGGGGGATTACAGTAGTTGGGACAACTATTGTTTATGGGGGATTACAGTAGTCGTGGCAATTGTTTATGGGGAATTACAGTGGTTGTGGCAACAATTGTTTATGGGGGATTATAGTAGTTGTGGCAACAATTGTTTATGGGAGATTACAGTAGTTGTGGCACCCTTTGTTTATGAGGGATTTTATTATCTGTGTCAAAATTTGTTTATGCTGTATTGTGAGGGATTACAGTAATTGTGACAACCTTTGTTTTTGTGAGGAATTTTAGTAGTTGTGGCAACTATTGTTTGAGGGATTAGATTGTGGCTACCATTGTTTAAAGAATTTTAGTAGTTCTGGTAGATATAGTTTAGGAGGTAATTATGGCAACTATTGTTAATGAAGAATTACAGTAGTTGTAGCAAACTGTTTAAATAATTACAGTTTTTAATTCCCCTTTAGATCAGATAAACAACTGGATTCATTTTAACTGAACAAACTGTCGATGTGTGCAAGCTTTGTATTTGTTCACAGCTCGGTTATTTTTTATTTCAGCACCAGGTTGATGACTAAACAGGTGAACGTCCCTTTTGCACCATTCAGTTCTGTAAAAAATAATTACACTGGATGGCTTTAATCATGAGGCCTGGACCTGTAATATTTCTAATACATAAAAAAGTCAGATTAAAATCCTTTAGTCATGAGAGGCTTGACCAGGTTTCATACAGGAATGAGAACTCAACTGAGGGATGTTATTACCCCCACCCCCCCGCCTTTTAAATATGCAGCAGGTTTTTCTATTGAAATGAGGAAGCAAAACAAAAGAAAAATGCAGCCTTCCACTCGTCTGTTCAGAGCAGATGGAGTCAGTGGGTATGTTGATGTCGCTGCGTGCAATCAGTCCATATGATGGTGCTGCCATGCTGATGGCGTGTGTGCAGGCGCTCGCCATGAGTCAGTGGCTGTTGACATGTTTGATGAAAATCACCCGGTCATTGACTCGAGTTGGCTGTGAGGTATAAATAAAAATGCAGACAATGTGGCAGATTCGTTGCAAAATCACAGAGACTCATGGGGCATTGATCTTTCAGGTCCTACATCAATAATACCACACATTCACGGGGGCATTGCATGGAGGTAAATGTGTGCATAGCCTGATTCTAACACACAGGATGGACAACTACAAGAGACTAATGATGGTTTATAAAATCAAACAAATATAATGAAAACAATATAAAATACCTCCGTCATAAGAACATCCTCAGGACCATGGACAGCATCAAGCGAGACTTCAGATGAAACATGACCTCTACATACACTAACCCAACCCCACAACGCCGTGAGTTTTCAGGCCTCATGCTGCTAAAGCAACTCTTGTCATATTTGGAGCCATGCGATTTCCACTGCAGTGATTCATTTAATTAAAGCAGCTGTTGTAACTCAGACTTAATTATTACACATCGCACCTCCTTTATGTGTCTCTCCTTTGAGATTAAAGAAGTAAAAACAGAACTGAACATGTGGTGGCTTTTATCAACTAGGTGACTTATTCTAGGTCAAGTAATCTGGAGGAGAAGGAGTGTGATGGAGTTTCTGGAGCCTATCCCATCGCTCAGAACTGTAGCAGTGTGGATGAAGGACACTGGTTGGGGAGTGAGGTGGAACTGACGAAGTGAGGAAGTGACATACTTGCTTTTGTTTCTGGTATTTGGTAAAGTTGCAGTCATATTGTGGGTATGCAAACCCTAGAAACCCTACCCCACCTGACATTTTTTTAAACGGATATAAAAACCCCATATCCTGATTCAGTCCATACGCTGTGAGTCTCATGCCGCAACAGCGACTCTTTCTTGAGGTCTGTTGTATTCAGAGCCATGTAATTCCCGGCACAGTGATTCATTTAATTAAAGCAGCCGTCGTAGCTTATACTTCATTATTACTTGGCCCCTCCTTATTGCACCTCCTTCCTGCGTCTTCACTTTGAGATTAAAGACGTAAAAACAGCAATGAACAAATGGTGGCTTTCATCATCTAGGCCATTTATCCTGGTTTAAGTAATCTGGTGGAGGAGGGTTATTGAGTTTCTGAAGCCTATCCCATCACTCAGAACTGTAGCAGTGTGGATGGGAGTGAACAAGTGACGTACTTGTGACGTACAAGTGACCAAGGGAGTGAACAAGTGACGTACTTGCAGTTTATTTTGGTATTTCATGTGACACTTGAGAGCCTTGCAGGTACATTCTCTAAGGCAGATGCACAGCTTCAACCTACGTCTCAGGGTCCGAATGTAAAAGGGATCAGTGGGTATGGGAGGGGCAAGTGAATGGTACCAGGGGACATGTCCAACAATGGCACATTGACCTCTTTTATACTGGTGTGGCTAAAGATGGGAAAGGCATAGAGAATGCTGCTTGGCAAAGTTTTGGCACCTGCTACTTCAATGTGGACTTCTGAGAAATAACTGAAAGACCGTTTTTAAGCAGTGGGGATGGCACGCACAGGTGGCTATATGTTGTAGAGCAGATGTCAAAATCTCCCAAGCAGATTAAGTTAAATGCAGAAAGCATGTAGGCAAATGAAGCTTTGTAATGACTTCTTTTCTCTTTTGGGTTTAGGTCCCAGTCCAGCACATCGACACTTTTACCCTCCGTCTGGAGTATGTCAGTGTGCAGAACCTCCTGAAACAGATGTGGCATCAGTGTGGCACTGTGGATGACCAGACAACGGCTAGAGGCAAAAGCAGAAGGTATTTTGACACCCCTGCCAGAGGTTCTTTTAATGCTACTGTATTTGTCCTAATTTTTAGAAAGATGTGAAGCACTAAATGTATTGTTTAACAAAATCAAAAATCATTATTCTGCATTTGAACTCTTCGGCCAGTTTGTCGTTTACTCACCAAAAAAAAAAAAAAAAAAAAAAAAAAAAAAAAAAAAAACGAATCCTACAGGCCCACTTTTGTAATTGAGGTCGATTTACCTTCAGATTCAGGAATTATTTGATCAGGTAGATGTCGTGTTTGACATGCAAGCAGGTTTGTAATGGAATCTGTTACTTAAAGCATGTCATTAGTCTCCAGTGGTTCACGGTGGAACAAAGTATATGTTGCAAATTGCTGTTCCTTGCATTAAATATTAAGCAGATGTAATGTGGACCTGCAGAGTGTGACTGCAGAGTAATTGCAGTCCATTTGGGCGAAGGATCCCTCACTGTGCAATTGCAGAATTAACGTAATCGCATTGCCACTGCATTACTGTATTCTCAGCCAAACAACAGTTCCTGCATACAGAGACATTCCTGAGGAATCAGTCCTCAGTGCTTTATTCAGCTGTTCAATACAGATGTATTTTTTTTTATTAATCATCTACTTCGGTCATGGGGGTGATTCTCCATCCAGGGGAGAATGTTTATAGCGCTTGTCAGATACAGCCAGGAAATGGCGCCAATCCGTTGCTGGGCACACACACTTTATAGGTGCAATTTAAAGGAGCCAATTTACCTTGAATACATGTTTTTGTATTGTTAAGAAAAGCCATGCAGACACCCAATTATGAGGTCAGACACAAATGTTGGACAGAATGCTTGGCTCACAGTCCGCACTTTAATTCACTCCAAAAACATTCTATCGGGTTAAAATCACGACTCAAGTCATTCCACACCAAACTGTCTCATCCATGTCTTTAGGACGTTGCTTTGTGTGCAGTCCTGTTGGAACAGGATAGGGCCTTTTCTTGACAGTTCCCTCAAATTTGGGAGCATAAGATAATCCCTTGGTATGCTAAAGCATTGAGCATATTCTTGCCACAATTCAATTATAATACTTTCGATTTTATTCCATTTTATAATTCAGATAAATTACACAGATCTATAACATTTATTATTTAGTACTGTATTCGTTAAGGTTCTTGAGGTCACCTTCCATATGTCCTTACTGTTCATGTATGTGTGCGTTAACAAGCTGTCATCGCTTCGAATCACAGGATCATAAGGATAAAGTGCAGTTTCTGAAACAAAAGGGAATCTGTATTGGATGCCTCACTAAAGGTCATTTAAACAAAGACTATAGAAAAAGGATGACTTGTGAGATCTGCCAGGATAGACATCTAACTGTACTGCATATTTCTTCTTCTTTCTAAACTATTTCGGCCATATTTTAGTCAAAACAGAACAAAGCTCCACAAGAAAAGGTCCTGGGTTTGTGGTGTGTGAGAGAGAGTGTATGTTCTCCTTGTCGCTTAGGTTTTGATCCAAATCCAGGACAAGATTATTAAATTTCCTCATTTTTAGCTGGCTCGTAACAGTTGTACTATAATGTTTTGGTATGCCAAAGCATTCAGAGTCTTCTTTCAGTGGAACTGAGGACAAGCCTCCTCCACTAAACTTTATTCTTGCCACAATGCAGATAATTACTGTTACCTGGTAACCGCCATACTTTGACCCATCCAACCGATTGCCAGATGGTAAAGCTTGCTGCAGAGTCCAGTAGCGCTGTGGTTTACATCACTGCATTATTAAATCCAAGGTCAGCTTAGTACAAAACATTAGCAGCTCTTCATAATGTTCACTTTATAAATGTTTAATATTCGTCTACCTGGCGCCCCCCCAACTCTGTGGTCAGGCCGTGAATGATGTTCTAAAGTATCAACACTGCTTTATACAAATAAACCTGATTTCTTTAGCTCGTTTGAGCAGTTTACTCATTTTATACAGAAGCACGCAGAGCATTTTCAGGAATCTGTAATCATATTGCAACGGCTGTAACTGAATTTGAAAACATAACTGAACTGCCAAACCTGGCAGGACATCATCTTAGATATTTCATAAAATCCTGCAAGCACTGTCGGATCCCAGCTCTAAATGTAAACAAAACTGCAGTCCACAAATCTCATCAGTTATTATAGGCTGTTGTAAACCATCTAAAGGTAATGAGAGGTTTGATACCAACAAGCTGTTCTGGTGTTAATACATTTTAAATGTTAATTTAATCCTCTTGTCCCGAATTTGGATGAAAACCTGAGCAACAAGGAAAACATACAAACTCTGTCTCCATCACACAAAACTCGCACACACACACCACCAGAGAATTAAACCCAGGCCATGTTTTGTTTTGACCAAAATATGACTAAAATATTTTGAAAACAAAGAACTTTATCTAATATGGTACTGAAAAACAAAAATGTATTAATTTGTGTAATTACCAGATTAATAAAATAGAAAAGATCTGAAAGAATTAATATTAAATTGTTTTATACGGGGCGGCATGGTGTCTTAGTGGTCAGAATGTTCACCTCTCAGTGCTGAGGATCCAGGTTTGAATCTTGATCTGGTTGGAGTTGCCACGTTCTCACCGTTTCTGCGTGGGTTTCCTTCTGGTTCTACGGTTTTCTCCCACAGTCCAAAAAACATTGATTCAAAATATATTGGCCACTCTAAATTGCCCTATTTAACGTGTGTATTTGTGTGAGTGAGTGTGGGCCCTGTGGTGGATTGGCACCCTGTCATGGGTGTAATAATAATTTACGTTTTCTTCTCAACATGATAAAAGTTTTAAGGCACTCCAACTTTCTTCAACAGAAAGTTGTTGGGCTTAAAGGGGAAAAAGCTATATTAAAAGTAATTGCTGCCCTTGAGGGAAGCAATTAAACATATAGCTGCAGGTATTATAATAAATAAAGAATAGCTTAAGGTATTAAATTCCATAATGCATCTATAATATTCATACCTAATTAATGTTTAGTGAGGAAACAGGAGGGGGAACCGAGAGACAAGCTTCATCTGTATTACAAATGTGTTTTCTGTTATTATTTATTTATTTTTTTATATATTAGTTTTAGATTGAAGTAAAAGAGGCAACATTTTCTTTATCAAACTGACTAAAACAGAAAATTATGTTCTGAAAAGATGTGAAAAGATTCGGGTTTAATTTTCCGACAGGTTCTTTCTGTGTAGAGTTTGCATGTTCTCTCCATCTCAGGCGCTTTGGTTACCTATCACGTCCTAAAGTCATACACCAGGGATCTGTAAGTCTAAGATAAAACTGATCTCTACATCTATAAAAGGCAAAGTCCTTACTCACTGACTCCTCACTAATTCTCCCACTTCTAGAATACCTACAAGGTTGATATTTGGCATTGTGATTCCCTATCATGTCATTGGAGAAAAATGTACTTCTCACCTTTCTACATTTGATTGTGTGTTTCCTATCGCCATCAAATGCAACACTTCTGATGGATTGGGGTATTCGAGTATCTACAAAGCTGAAACTTGGCTCCATCATTCCTTATCATGTCGGTGGAAAACCTACTGATAAATTAATATAAGAAAGCAACCACGTGGACACTGTAATGTCCATATTTATTTAAAATATGTGAACTTCAAAGTCATCACTCATTTAAAAAGAGTTGCCTTTCAACTTTCACATCGTTATGAAGTTCTTCCCTCTGTAGCGCAGCATGGGTGTTGTGATAGTTTACCAATATAGAGTTTTATATAATTTTGGTTTAAGTTTATTGTCTTAAAGCAGCTTTAGTATCAGAACCCCTCCAAAGAAAAAGACAAGGAGATGGTGGAGTAGATTATTCCTGTTCCCGCTTTTGAGACCATAGTGGCTCAGTGGTTGGAGCTTAGGGTTATCGATTGAGGAGTTAAAATACTTGAGCAAAGACTTAAACCCTATTAATTTCAGAAGCAGCAGTTCATAGCTGACACTGCATTTTGAATCCAAATGCTTAACGAGTTGGCATGGGGAGCACGGACTGGTTGTGCCTGGACATCAAACCCAATTAAACATCTTCAGATGAACCAAATGCTTTCACTCGTTCACCTCATATTAAGTCTATCAACACAAATCTGGTCAGTTACACTTCTTAAAAGCCTTTTTTTTACAGCAACATGGAGCTGATTACAGCTGCAAAGTAACGTCCAGTAAGTCATTATACGTGTTAAGGTCTTCAGAAAATCATTGACTATATTTGATGTTCAAATTGATCTTGGTTTGGAGTTCATTGTCCCTGTTCTGTTGCCATGACGCCATCATGAATACAGTCCTGTGACATTTTTCTGTCACAGGGTCAAAAAAAAGAATGTGTTATTTTTCAGATTATGCACTTTAATAAGACATTCTGCTTTGAAAGTCTAGGTTCAACTTTTTATTTCACTCATATCAGAACAGCATCGGATATTGATGTCCTGCATTAATACTGTATATTGGCCGTCTCTATGTCATATCAAATCAAAGGTACGTCGTTCGTCACATGCATTGAAATGCATATATATATATATATATATATATATATATATATATATATATATATTTCCAAAAGTAGTCGCTCACCTGCCTAGACTCACATATGAGCCTAAGTGACATCCCATTCCTAATCCATAGAATTCAATATGATGTCGGTCCACCATTTGCAGCTAGAACTTGGAAGGCTGTCCACGAGGCTTAGGAGTGTGTTTATGGGAATTTTTAACCATTCTTCCAGAAGCGCATTTGTGAGGTCACACACTGATGTTAGACAAGAAAGCCTGGCTTTCAGGCTGGCTCTCCGTTCTAATTCATCCCAAAGATATTCAATCAGGTTAAGGTCAGGACTCTGTGCAGGCCAGTCAAGTTCATCCATACCAGACTCTGTCATCCATGTCTTTATGGACTTTGCTTTATGCTTTATGTGTGTACAGTCATGTTGAAAGAGGAAGTGGCCAGATCCAAACTGTTCCCACAAATTTGGGAGCATGGAATTGTCCAAAATATCTTGGTACTCTGAAGCATTTACAGTTCCTTTTAGTGAAACTAAGGGGCAAAGCCCAGCTCCTGAAAAACAACCTCACACCATAACCCCCCTTCACCAAACTTTACATATGGCACAATGCCATCAGACAAGTACCATTCTCCTGGCAACCGCCAAAACCCAGACTCGTCCATCAGATTACCAGAAGGAGCAGCACAATTTGTCACTCCATAGAATGCATCTCCACTGCTCTAGAGTCCAGTGGTGGCGTGTTTTACATCACTGCATCCAATTGCATTGCTCTTGATGTATTGCTTGGTTGCAGCTGCTCGGCCATGGAAACCCATTCTATGACGCTCTCAGAAATGTTCTTGAGTTAATCTGAAGGCCACATGAAGTTTGAAGTTCTGTAGTAATTGACTCTGCAGAAAGTTGGCAACCTCCACACGTCGGCATCCGCTGACCCTGCTCTGTCAGTTTACAGGGCCTACCAATTGGTTGCTCAATTGCTGTCAGTCTCAAACACTTCAATTTTTTTATTTTACAGATGACTGTTGACTCTGGAATATTTCGTAGTGAGGAAAATTTACGACGGGATTTGTGGCACAGGTGGTATCCTTTTACAATTCCACACTGGAATTCACTAAGGTTCTGAGAGCGACCCATTCATTCACAAATGTTTGTAAAAACAGTCTGCATGCCTAGGTGCTTGATTTTACACACCTGTGGCCATGGAAGTGATTGGAACACCCAATTCTGATGATTTGGATGGATGAGCAAATACTTTTGGCAATATAGTGTCTATATATAGATTTGTATCACAATAATACAAAATGTAAAAACTATAAAAAATAAGACAATTATACGACTTATAAGTTAAACAAAAATGTACATATAATTAAGGGGTAAATGGCACAATGTGCATTTACACTGGAGATCAAAATTAGAGAACAACACACAATTTCCTAAATGTCAAGGTCACTATGTAGTCCTATGTGAATGT
>JAOUQT010117421.1:0-19289 GCA_025769995.1 Xyliphius kryptos | reverse complement strand
GAATTTCCACTGAAGTTGGATCAGCCTGTCATTTGATTTTCCACTTTGATTTTGAGTAGGATTCCAAATCCAGACATACATGGAACAAACACTTTGATTTACATTTTGAACCTTTTTTATGTCATTTTGTTATACAGCACTTATCATTCTGCAGTATATTTATTAAATGTACTCCGCTATATGTACTAAATAAAATGGTAAAGCTGACTCACTCAACAATTTTAAGAAACTTCTCAAAACCCATCTCTTCCAGAAACTTGCTATTTATAAAAAAATAAAAATAAAAATAAATAAAATAAAATAAATATTCGCCAAATCGAGTAATGCCCTGCGCCTGCACCTGATGGTGCTGCAGTCTAGCTGTTTTTTCCTAAAAATACTGACTTGTGTTGTTCTCTCATTTGTAAGTCGTTTTGGATAAAAGCGTCTGCTAAATTACTAAACGTAACTGTAAAAAAATCTAAATCTAAATAAGTTTTGGAAATATAATTAATTTTGAATACTAGTAACTTCAAAACTAATAATTATATGATATGCAACAGCCATCGGTCTTCTCCAATAGAAACAGTCCATGGAATCCAGGAATTAGCTTGCAAACAACCAGGTTTGTTTAAACGTACATTTTGCTGTAGTAACTGAGCGAGGCTAAGTGCTAACCTCTTTCGTGGAACCGAATTTCGGTAGAATAAGCCAGGTTTGTCTTTAAAAGCCTGGCTTTGGGGTAGCTTGTTTCATGAAACAGGCCCCAGTAATGAAATAAAATAGAGCTGATACCAGAAGACATTTTCTTGAGAAACATGGAAAGAAAACCAGACTAATAAACCAGTAACCTCTAAATCAAATATAATACATGGCACTGTAACAGGCCCCAGAGTAAGAAACGTACAATTAGTATAGTATTTAACGTTTCAATTTTTCAATATTTACTGTAATATAGTGTGAAATAGTTCAATGATCGCCAACTTAAAAATAAATAAAAAATGCTAACAAAACTTAAATAAGTGCAAGAGAAAGAGACCACCGGAAAGAGAGGACCTGCCTGAAAACGTGAGACAGCGTGAGATGAAGAGAGAAGTGTAACTGTATAAATACAGACACCAGAGGGAGGTGGAGATTAAGTGACTCAGCGCAGACCGAACGACGACTTTATGTAATTTCCTGTATAAATATCAGCCACCTCAATTAACTGCCCCAAACATAACAACTCATTACATCAGTGAGCTGGACCGTCCAAAAACAGACCAAACATCATGAAACATGAATGATCTTACACTGCTGTGGTAAACAGACACACATTTTTTAAAAGTCTGTGTGCTTGTCTTGGAATGGGGGGTTGTTTGCTTAATGTGGCCAGAATAAGGGCGGCTCCTTTTCCAGCACAGCAGGTTAATAAACACTTTGTGGGTGTCCTGTAAACACACACTGACTGTCTTTTAAACTCCAAACACAAACACACTCCGAATCCAACAATCCTAAAGGGGCAAAAGCTTTAGAACATCTGATAACTAAAGAAGACTAAACCAAAAAGCAGTATAAAGTCCCATGTAGGTCTACTGCAGCACACCAGATCGTTGTTAAATCCCCTATATACAGCGGCAGTGATCCAACATGGAACAGTCTACCATGTAACAGAGTTCTGAGCACAGTTACGAGAAAGTATCTGCCACAGTGGAACACTGTGCCCCTTTGTTTAGTTCCTAAATATTTGTTCCTATTAGGGGTGGAAGAAAAGCTCACCAGCTGGTGAGGATCACTTGGTCATAAACAGTTTTATGTACGCAGATAGAATGAAGAATGATGGGAGGTTTCAAAGATTATCAGACAGTGATGAATATCTCATTCATAAACACAATACACAGAGGTTCATTCATTAACTGTTTCATTTGGGAATTTTCTTTTTTAGATGGAAATGATTTGAATTGTATAAGAAGCCTGTACTGAATGTATTCAGTTGGTAGTTAATACAATAATGGCAACTAGAAATGACCTGGAAAAGACCAGAGATTTGGGCAACTAGTCACTACTGAAATGAATAGAGGATTACAGAGATAAGAGCTCTTATTACCACTAAATGTTACACGTTTGGATAAAAACAGGTGTAATAAGATGCACACAACCCACATCTGATGTTAGTGAACAAAGTCAAACCAAAGAATAAAAAGGGAGGCCGAGTTTTTACACCTTACTGTGAAAGAGGCCTCTGAGGAGTCAAACCCTGAACCAGAGACCAGTACTGGAACTTTATTAGTTGGAAATGCCTGGACACACAAAGGGGTAGTTGTTCCATCTGCCTTTGGTCTAAAGATTTAGAAGGGCACAGTGTTTTTACCAACTGTGTCCTTAACCCTTAACAAATACACTGAACCTCAAACGCACAGCAATAAACTTATTTCTAGAATATTTCTGCCAAAAGATACAAGAAATTATGTCATTGTAACACGTGTTTACATGCACACTGTTCAAATACTGAAAACGTAACTGCATCAGATTTCACAATAAGATTACATTTTGGAAAAAAAATTTTCTTTAGTTGAAGATTTGACTTTTTGACTCTTTTTGAACAGAGGTCTTTATTAAAAACTTAACTATACACAGAGAGAGAGTCAGTCACTCTGCTGAAAGATAAATGGACTGCTGTGTTAGCATTAGCATTATTAACGTCATGGTCAGTAGTTCCAGTTTAACGCAACGTGATCTCACAAAGACACATGTGTAATTTTGCAAGTGTGTTTATTGCACACAGTAACTTTACCAGCTGAATCAGCATGCCTTCTGTTTCACTTCCTCGTCCCGGTTGTGTGTTTATGTACATTACACAAGAACAGTTACATATACTCAGCTGTAGAGTTAAAAAAAAACAATACTTCAGAGTAATGAAGGGCTGTAATGTCCTGGTCATTTGTTACCATGTTCTAACGGGGTCAATTATATACATAGACTGTCATTTTAAAGTTACAGTTACCCGAAATGTACCTTAAAGTGAGGGCAGTGTACAGAAACGATTAAAAATACTAAACCTGAACTTTATTTAAATGATTATAATTTTGACATTCATGATGTTGAAATTCCTCACTAATAAAAGACACTGCCATGTCTGCAAAGTTTAACTTTCTGCCTAAAGGGTTTGCACTCTGTCCTGTTTATTTCCAAACCTAAGGGACTCCACAGTACTATTACTGTTTAATCCTCTAATGGGAAGGAACCATTATGGCTCTGACCTTCAACAACTGGTGGGAATAATGCAAAGTATTATTCATGTCCTTCGGTTCTCCCACCCTAATCTTTCCTCTTTTACATGTAAGCACAAACGTGCACATCCTAAAACTAATGCGTCAATTATGAACCAATACATTACTGTTTCCACATCCCACTCGCTGCTGCAGCACAAATACAAGCTTATTTATTAGCTGACTAAATCAGGGCATGTTTAAAAAGGATCAGAGTCGAAAGACCGCCCTAAAATTGCGGATTCTTTGGATGTCTGAAGGTAGATTTTGTATTACAGTTTGTTATCTGAATCTTTACTCATTATAATGTTATTCTTAACATCGGGGTCAGAGACTAAAATCAAAGCAACAGGCCACAGGACCGACCGACAGATCAGTCTGAAATCTGCATGAATCAAACCTAAAACTCTGATGCTGTGTGGTGGTTTGAACAGGGATTTCATGACCTGAGGTTATGAGTGCAGCCAAGATTAATGACTCAGACATTCGAACAACCACACAAACATACACCAAGAAACACAAGTCCTGCAACAACATGCCTAGATCGAGAAAATCTCCTTTCATTTCTGTGGAGGATAAAATCTACTGTGCTTCATCCCTTCACTTTGGTTTAGTTGTGGTTCTGTAAAGATTAAAGGAAGATACCTTTAATACATTGTGGTAAAAGGAATGTTTCTGTTGGTAATTTATAAAGTAACACTGAGAGGAACTCAAACTAACTCATGTGTAAACAACACATCTCCTGATTTACTAAACGTATAAGGTCTGTTAGGAGTTTTATGGGAAAAGCTTTTTAAAATACTGGCAGTAAACCAGTCTCACAGGACATTTAAGAGAAGGTGTGAAAATAACTCACAATCAAAAATCCTGAAAGGCTGCAACAGTGTGGAGACTGCCTGCTTGCACAGACTTCAAGATTAATGCTAGCATACAGAATTTTTATCTCCATCTAGAGGATTGTAGTTGTATAAATCTACCAATATTAAACTGAAATAAAAACAAGCAATATAGTACAGACCACTGAACAACAAAAGTAAATGATTCTGCATTTAAAACAACGATCTATAATTACATTTATATTTAATTCTTATTTATTATAAATCACAAACACCAAGTAAGTCTATTGCAGTTAAGATTCAGCTTCTCAAAGACACTGTGGTGTTTAAATGGTTCTAATCAATAAAAGTGTGAATTGATACGGCCTCCCATCACTCTGAATCATTCTGAATCATTGGAAAGCTGCAGGCATTTCCCTTTTTAACCACCTTTAGCTTTTTTTATGTGCTGAAGTCAAAGCACATCTTATTACTATTATCTACCTGCTGAAAAAAAACACAGGTGGAAAAACAGCATGTTGCAAACAGTAGTTCTCCATCAGGACAGGTACACTGTGATTTAACACACTTCACTCACAGACACAGTATTAGGTGAAGTGTCAAAGCGCTCCCTAATGAATATACTGCTCACCACACATCATTTCACACTCTTTAATTAACTGGACAACACAAAGCTAAATCTGACATGCAATTCTACAAATCACTAACTGCACTCACATTACTTTTGTTCAAAACTAAGCCAAAAAAAAGTGAGTCCTAGGAAAAACAACATTAATCATTCACAATATTAAAGACAAATGCATTAGTAATATAAGAGAATATACATATAGCCAGATATTAATGTTTGTTCAACAGTACATCAAATAAATACTAGAACACACTACACAGTAAAAAGGAGAAATCCTATAGAGTACAGCTACTAGACAGGACAAGTTTACAGTCTTTTCAGAACAAATGAACAAGAGAACCCCACATCCAACCTACATACACACACACACAGTAATGCACAAAGCCTGTAGGGAACTACAAAGTCTTTAAGTCAGCATTAAATACACCAAGCAGCACATCGATGTTGTGAGAAAGGATGTGACCCCTAAAATCTGCTGGCTGGGTATAATAAGCACAACATAATACACTGAATCAGATAATGCAGTATCTCTCCACCTTACAAACATATACGGGGCCTACGGGGTTCCATTTAATGTCTCCAGTTCAACATAAAGGATGTGGAATCCCAAATACAGCTCTGCCATTGAATACTGTAACAAGCAGTATATGTGATCTATTGTAACAAGACACACAGCTCCCACTTGGATTTATATAAACAGCAGGTAAGATGCAGATTACAGCAGCTGTGTCATTTGGATGTCGTTTAATAAACACTAGTGTTCTCACACAGACTGATATCACTGTTCATTAATAAACCGACTCTCATTAAGTCCGTCAAGCACTTATGGGAGTCTTTAAGTCAGTGTTATACACAAAAAAGCACTTTTTAAACTCGCTGCTGATATTCCAGACACCGCAGCAACGCTACCGGATCTAAAACCCACAAACAACCCCTCACCCCGGCTGCTGCTCACCAAAAACCAAAAACACCAACGAGCGGTAATGACTCGCCCCAAAGGTCGGTTTACAACTCACTTTCTTGGCTGGCTGTGGCCTCAGTGGAGGACACATTTCCCAACGCAGGTTCGAACCGCAGCCGAGACGCGAACCTTCCAGCGGGCACGAAACCCCCAAAGAAACCAAACTACCCTGAAGAAACGCCGCAGGCCACGCCCAGGAAATGTCGTACGTAGTGACGTCATGAAGACGCCTTCCAAGACCTGCATGGTGCAGAGGCGCCGTCAGGGGGCGCTGCTCTTTCAGAGGGTCACCCAGTATAACGTATTTAAACACTTTTTTTTAATTATTAGATTTAGAGTGATAGAGGTTATATTTTATTTAATTAAAAACCGACGCAGATGACTTTTCGACAGCAAAATGCTATCAACTGCGTCAATGTTAAGACAAAAGTACAAACCGGTTAAAACATGTTCTAATAAGTACGATTCTGTGAAACTCACGTACGCCGTGCCTTAACGCCACGAACCTGAATATCACTATTATGAAATTATTCATTTCGTTTGTGAGGAAAACAAACCTCGTCCGGTTGAAATGACGTCACGTATGCGACTGTAGTAGTGCCCATGTGTGTTTACAAGCGGCGCTGTCAGCTCAGGACGTCGAAGAGGATTTGCGATCTTTCCTGATGAGCAGTCGGGTTTGTTTGAGGGTCTTGGGGTTCGGAGTGAGGGCCCGTGTGTGGGGGGCTCAGGAGATCGTGCTCACGGGCTGGAGGAGCTGCAGCATTCAGCCTTTACACACCGCGTTTCATTCTCCACAGAAAACCTTCATACGGACATTTCAAACATGTGCAGCTCGATGGAACGACGCCGCCGTCGGCAAAATCCAGTCAAAGCAGTATCAGCTGGTGTATACCTGCAAGGTGAGCAGACTGAAAGACTGAAGTGTCGTATAAACAGAGAGGTGCAGGTTTTCACAAGAACCTTGTCTCAGTCTGATCTCACAGCTGCAGATCTCAAAGCACAATATAACGAAAGTGGTCATGGTCAACCGAAAACATACTTTTGTTTACTTGTTGGTACAGAGACAACAAAACATTTCATTTAGATGGGAGTGCTTAAATCCATACTTTAATAGTTCACATGATAAAAACTAATGAACACTGGTGTTTGCAAAGTGTTTATGATGTTATATTTGACTTTAACTTTGCCTGAACAAAATATTTTATTGCTTCTAAGTTGGCATGCGATGGCTTACCCAGTATCTAGTGTCCTAATAAATGTCTGCTCATGATAAGCAGCTTTGTTTTATAACTACATACACACATTAATTTGTAATTGTAGGTCTGTAGCACTCGCTCCGTAAAGAAGATCTCCAAACAGGCATACCATAATGGGGTTGTCATCGTAACATGTCCAGGCTGCCAGAACCATCACATCATCGCTGATAACCTTGGCTGGTTCTCTGATCTGGAGGGCAAAAGGTTTGCAGCTGATAGTTGTTTTTGTAAACGTAATTGCAAAGTCTGTATTTTTTCACAGAAGGAACACACATCCTTAAAATTTTATGTTGTTCTATGAATATAGAAACATTGAAGAGATCCTTGCAGCCAAAGGGGAAATAGTACGGCGTGTGGAAGGTGATGAAGCCATAGAGATTGTTGCCAAGGAATCATTTAATAAGGGGATTAATAAAAGTGAAAAGGAACAGAAAGCCCCATCAGACAGTACGGAAAACTCCTGACCTGCCTGAAATCTCATCAGAGGAAGTCTGGTTTAAACATTGGACTGTCTATAAATATACTCATTGTAATTGGTGTAGAATATAAAAAATTTCCTTTAGTGAACCTAAAATAATTTTACTATGTAATTTTATGATTTGAAAATAGTGTTAATATTATATTTTTTGCTTATGTATTATTGTGTGTAATGATATGATGTATAAAGTATGTCAGTACCGGCAGAGTGAACAATGTAAAAAAAAAACAACAACTGGAAAGCAAAAACACACCCACAAAACACTAATAAGATATCTGTATATAACTAATCAAGTCATTATAAAAAATTGTTTATAATCTACAATTCTGCATTTCAAATAAATACATTATAATTGCTGCTTACTGGTTTTTCTCTTCAAATGATTTCCATATTTTTTTTCTTTTCTGAGAGGAAACCAGACTTAAATCTGTATATGCTGTGAGATGCCATTGAGTATTTTGAAAAGTGCACATAAATAAACTATTATTATTAAAATGGTCAAGTCAAGTCAAATGGTTTTATTGTCATTTCAGCTATATATAGAGTACATAGTGAGACGAAACAACGTTCCTCCAGGACCATGGTGCAACATAACACAGTGCAGACAGAACAAAAAAAAATTCTGATTAAATCACTACAATTTTTCTGCCAAAAAGAAAGCACTGTAACTCCACCCCTGTACAACAAACCCCAGATACAGATGTAAATAAGATTTTTAGATCAATCATCCTACACTGGAAAATACTTAGGCCTTATACTTAAATAAAACTAGTCTCCTAAAGTAAACTATTATTAGACAATCAGTGATGCCACATCACACAGCAGTATTCCATGATTTGAAGCAGAGCATCAAACTGAACCAATTTAACCATTTAAAACTTTTGTTGGTACCTTGTGCTTAGTTCTCTGATTTGTTTTGTCACAAAATGTTCTTAATGGCTGATGTGATGCATTGTTATTTCTCCAGCACCTGTTATTCCAATAAAGTTAAAACACAAAGTCAGACATGTTAAATAAGTGAAAATTTGATGGTTTAACAGTAAAAAGCATAATTTATATTAAGGGTCTTTGTATACGGTATTATGGCATTAGCTTTTACTGGAACTAAAGAGGTCTTAGTCTAAACCCTATAATAACAAAAGCTGCTGTTTTTCGATCTAAACAAACTGCATGAAGTCTCCATCTAGTGGACTAAGTAGGGTCAGTTAACGGAGTGCATTTACAATAATAATAATTTATAAATTAGCTTTGACTGCATAAGCACAAACTGTATTATATATCTTATGTTATATATCTTATAATTCTAAATATGTACGCTGTTCAATCGTTTTTGTTTGTCATTCCTATTGCTTTTATTTAAATTATGTCGCTTACAGTGTTTGTAAAACTTGGTGTTCTGGTTTTGCTAAAATCATTTCGTCGATGTTTTCTCCTGACGTTTAGTCATCGCGTCACTGAAGTCGTATCTCCAATCAAACATTGTGCACTGGTTAGGGAGACTCAGGACGCAACCACTTCTCGGGACGTAACCCGAGAAACCACGCCCACTCTCGTGCCCTCGGAGGTGTAATGTAGGACAGCCCGCTGCAGTCTCGGAACCGGGGTGACGGTTAGCGAGAGAGAAGGCCCAGCGCGAAGCAGCTAACTGACGTCACCTCCGTTTAGTTCTTCACTTGACTAAAGTTCAATGTAGGTTTTAAAGAGATAAAGTCGGTTTCCTGAGAGGAGAACAGCGGCAACACGCCACCATGAATATGACCCTCCCGTTCAGTGAAACCGAGCGGCCGCGACATGGTCCTTTTCTGATCGGGGTGAGCGGAGGAACAGCCAGCGGAAAAGTAAGCCCTGTTTACAGCTTCATCTATGAATTACTCACATTCGTTAAAATAACAGGTGCATTATTCTATAACGTGGATAAAATCCACCCTGCATATGACAGCAGGTCACAGCACTGCATAATAAACAGTACACCGAGATCAATTCTGCAGGCAGTTAATATAGTATTTCATAAGAGTTCATATAAAACGGGTAGTTCCGGTCCTTAAATCTGATTGGCTGGGACATTTTTCCAGCAGTAACGTTATTGACAATAACACACACTTCTGAGCGCTTCACATTCCTATCAATGTGTAATATACAATACATTGTTTTACCGATGTTTTTGTGAACTGCGTTCTATATTGTGGCCACTAGATAGCAGTATTTGATCGCTGAATAAGAGGTTTACGGTTTTTCTAACAATCAGAGTTCATTTTAAAAACTGAACTACATTACATCGCGGAACACCAGTTTGTTTCAATTAAACGCATAAAACCTTGAATTTTTTATATTATGTTTGTAATCATTTTATGAAAGCAATAAATCATGAGAAATAATAAGTCATGGGAAAGAGGTGTTCCTTTACTGCTTAGCAACACCTTTCCACTTTGATTCCATCACAATAATGCAGCCCTCTCGTATATTATTGCTTTATTATAAATCGGGTAGTTCCTCCGATCCTTCAATCTGATTGGCTGAGCCGTTTGTCTAGCCGTGACATTATTTACAATAGCTCACACTTGACTGCTACACATTTGTACAAATGTGTGATATAAAATATATTCTTCTCCTGAACTTTTTCACAAAGTGCATTTTGTAATTTGGCCATTAGATGGCATAATTTGATTGCTAACGAAACCAGAAATCTTTAACTTGTGGTCAGGGTTCATTTAAAAAAAGTTTGAAGGTACACAGAGGATGCTAGTATGGTCAACTACAAATCAAGTGAACACTGTTTAACAGTGAAATAAACCCCTAAAAATGTACAGTGCCTACAAAACCCACTTTGTTTAACTTTTTGCAAAACCACACATTTGGTTGACTAAGCAAAAAGACAACTTGAAGAAGATCGTCGTTACACGAGTAAACATGGGTTCAAAGGTGATTTTAAAAATGTTAAAAAGAGGCAAAGCTCGAACTTCAAGTTTACTGATAAAGGACATGTCTGGACACTTCAGAAAACAAACATTAGGATAAATAATTAATCTGTAAACCGTACAACGTGAGAACACATTCTGAAAACAGTGAAGCATGGTGGTGCAAGTACCATATTAACCTGCAAGAACTGGGATACTTCTCCGGGTTAAAAGCACTAAAACTAAAACTGTCATTTCCAGTCCACTGTCTGTGCCAAGATCATGGAGCTGCTGGGTCAGAACAAGGTTGACCATCACCAGAGGAAGGTGACTATTGTGAGTCAGGACAGTTTCTACCGAGTGCTCACACCTGAACAAAAAGCCAAAGCGCTGAGGGGCCAGTACAACTTTGATCATCCAGGTAGATATTATACTGTCATTATATTGATGTGTAAATGTTTTATTAACAAATCAGCTGTACTTACTAATTGATGGGGTTTGTTTGATTAAAATAAGCCTTTTATATCTATACGACATTATATCTATATTGGTCAGTGATGTTTAATCACATAGAGGAAGTGCCACTGCATCTGTCTGTCTGTGTTTGTTTCTAGATGCATTTGACACAGAGCTGATGTGCCAGACATTAAAGGACATCATAGAGGGGAAGGTTGTGGAGGTTCCGACGTATGACTTTGTCACTCATTCCAGGTGAGTTATTATAAAATAGAATACATATCAGACCATGTTTTTTTAAAAAGGGAAACCATTCACAACTCACTCACTTAATAATATCTCAATTCAGAAAGATGTTTGATCTTCTGTAGTTTACCAAAATTAATTTATCAGTGGTGATAAAGTTGAAGAATTAGTGTATGTGTTTTTTTGTTTTTTTTCTTCGTGTGTACAGATTACCAGAGAAGATTCTTGTGTATCCAGCTGATGTTGTTCTTTTTGAGGGTATTTTGGTGTTTTACACACAGGAGGTCCGAGACATGTTCCATATGAAACTGTTTGTAGACACAGACTCAGACGTACGTCTGTCACGACGAGGTACACGCGCACACACACACACACACACACACACACACAATCAGTCAGATAAACATTGATGTAGTAACAGTAATCTGAATGTGTGTTACCTTCAGTGTTGAGAGACATGAGCAGAGGTCGAGATCTCGAGCAGATTCTCTCTCAATATACAACATTTGTTAAACCTGCATTTGAAGAATTCTGTCTGCCGGTGAGAAAACAAACACACACAGTCGTTTAAATAGCGTTATGGACACGGAAACACATTTATCATTTTATGCAGCATGCTGTAATACAAAAAAAGAGAAAAAAGGCTCTCTTGTCATTTACATTATTTTATAGACCAAGAAATATGCAGATGTGATTATACCCCGTGGAGTGGACAACATGGGTAAGTCATGGGTAACTCATATATAAACTTTACTGTATTTCTTGGATTATTTCCTGGACATTAAGAGGGGAATTTAGCTATGGCACTTGCTAAGTGCGCTGCTCCAATCTGCAGAATTATTTGATTGTGTTTGTTGTTTTTTGAAAGCCGAGCTCGTTCTTTGTAATGATGTGAGTTTCTTTAACCTCCCACTTTTTTTCCACATTAAGTGGCGATTAATCTAATCGTGCAGCACATTCAGGACATTTTAAACGGCGATTTCTGCAAGTGGCAGAAGGACGCGATGAATGGACACGATCAGGAGAGGAGAAGCTTAAAGAGAGCAACAGCTGAACAGGGGGAAGTCTCCAGTGCGGGAGCAACTACACCCACAAAACGACCCCTGCTGGAACCAAGCACACGGCCACATTAACACACAACCAGACGGACGCATGGACTCACAGATGCTCTGCTGTTTACACACAGGCGCGCACACACACTCACAACCAGCTGTGCATAAAGAAGGCAGAAATGATTAAAACTTGTGGTTTTAACATTTATGACACACACACACACACACACACACACACACACACACACACACACACACACACACACACTTATGACCATAAGAGAAAATGGTTACACACCTGCACCATCACCAAAATCTATAAAACGATCTGCACAATGTTTGTCATTACAACCAACATCAGCCAAAACTACAGAGACGGCGACCGTAACTATGTATTTATTAGAATTCAGATAATCTATGAAGTAAATCATGAATTAGCGTATTCATACTTTGTAGGATATAAATCAGTATTGTATGGAATTAGGATCAGGTCCTTATCTGTTTAAAGCTCTGAAGGTGCTGGACTGTTTTTAAAATAGTGTTTTTAAAACCTGATTTCATCACTGTTTGTTCTTCCTGTGTTTAATGTTGCAACATTTAGTGAAGAGTGTATGATTTAGGGGTGTTCACAGAAATTAAAGGTAGTATTCATGTTATCATTAGTGTAAATGAACCTGCAAGTTTTCTATCAACATGAGTGAGGGCGCCACCATGTGGCTACAGTCCTTTTTATATACGCAATGCTGCCATGTTGATCAGGACAAGTATTCAGTACTTACCAACAAGATAGATGCTACTATATCCTGCATATTGCTTCTTTAGGCTTCACAGCTGATGTTGGAGGATTCGGTAAAAAAAAAAGCTCCAGGCCTGAAACACAAATTCTATTCCATTAGACTTTACTATACTCCCAAAAACATGGATTCAAGGTAAATTGGCTGCTCTAAATGACCGCCCTGGAATATAACAAATGATTGAATGAGCTCGCTTTTGAAATCGCATCTCAAATCTTCTAATTCATGAGTGTGTTTATCATCAGTTTTACATAAAAGGTCACGTAGGTTAACTTCATGCCGCTTATAAAACCTAAACTCTCACAGTTTAATTACCAAGTTATTAATGTTACAGAATTGACTTTCAGACTGCAGGTTAGAAGAACCCAGTCTTTAACTTAAAAAAAAAAACTTGGGATCACTGAAAATTAATATAATACCTGAATGTTAAACTGTAAATTTCCTTTAAACTTCTGTTCTGCAATAATAACTAGAGATCTTTGGATTTGTAATAATGTGCAGCTCTAATGTAGCTTCAGCTTCCTTTATTTAATGTTTCAATTATCCAGGCTTTTTTTCTGCGACTTACCTTTTAAAATATTCTGTTTTTGAAAGGTCAGTGTAACATAAATAATATAATTTAAACTTTTTTTTTTTGTAACTTTTGATTTTCAGATGCACACAACAGAATTAAAACATTATTTTGTCACAAGAGAATAAATGTTGTTAAATCTTTTACCTGCGTGTTTTACATTTATTCTGATTCTACAGATTAAAGGTTCAAACGCAGGACACAAGTTCATTTGTATTGATCCACGACCAGTCAGTTAAGATATTATACAAAAGGTAGTTTGGTCAGAAGTTTTGGGTTAATAAAATAGCGCCCCCCCCATGTAAAATTTTGTAAATGAAGCATAACTGCATTAAACCTGGCAGAGGTTTGTTTCCTGTAGATGATGTATTCACTTCATCCAGAGACCGAGCTTTGTGTCACACGTGTGGCATGATGGACGTCCCAGATGAGCAACAATGTGATGTTTTTTTGTTTCAAACTAACTACAGGATTCAGAGTTCAGTAGTACCTGTATTTAAACACGCACCCACACACACACTTCTACATTCATTTATGAAAAGGTCAGATTTATTTAGGATGAAATGCACAATATGTGGGGAACATTAAGATTCAGGAGTCACAAAGTGCACACACTCATTCACACATACACACTTGGCATGAATCTTGCATGCGCACTGAACATTATTACACACATACACAAAAAAACATATACAGCTTTACATATCACAGCATTATCAGTCATTGTGTTTTTTGCTCTTTGTTAGGATTTTAGTGCATAAAAGATTAAAAAAGTTCTTATTTATACACATGAAGAATACACACCTTTACATCATCATACACTTAATATCTTTACTGTCGCATCGCATACTGAAGATACGCCAAAATATAACAACTATCCACATGGTCACCAAAAGTTCACTGATGGGTGATGTGGAACCACCGCCCCCCCCCCCCAATTATGAGTAACCAGTTAAAAACTGATTCCCTCCTTATAGTTTGTATGCAACCAAGAAAATAATCTGAACATCACAGTCTGGTCCGAATGTGACACTGGCTCCTCTGTGACATCACATTCCAAACAGAATGTAATAAAGCTCTTCCGTCTGATCTTAATGAAGCCAAACAAGGGTTTTCTACACAAACACACTCAGGTGTGTGCAGAAATTTTTCTTAACATCCTTGGTTCTGTACTTTCAATGGGGTGACTGAGCGATGAGGCATCGATGGGGAATTCTGTGAGGAACTCTGTATGTACCTGTTTCTCTCTATTACATGCAGACACGGCGTTCTTTTGTGTGTATTGCTGTTGCGCTACAGTTTTTTAAAAATCCTTCAAATCCCATCATTTTGGCTCTGTGTCGAAGCTCTTTGAGGTTAATATTCACACATTCAGAACGTCCTTTAGATTTTCTCATCACGCTCGGTACGACGGCGTGTGATGTTCCGAGGTTTGATCTTAAGTGAGAGCTCCCACAATGCCTCCTCAGCCAGGTGGTCACCAAAGTCGTTAAAGAACGCCACAATGTCGTCATTACGTTTCAGCTCGTAGTGTCTGAGGAACCGGAGAAAACACAGCGGGTTGTTGAATAAATTGGTATTCGTTTGTAGACATTCACAGATGCCTTGTTAATTTCCACTGTATATTTAAGACATAAAAGAGAATTGTGATATTGTTTCTCTCTATAGGATCAAAACCATCTAATATACGGAATAAACATTACAAGCAACATAGCAGTTTATTAAATGTTGTTTAATACTTATTACTGGTCACTCACACTTGTTGGAAACGCCTCATACTGTCCAGGATGTTGAACTGCTGCCAGCGTTTGGAAAAGTTGACTTTTCCATCAATAAGGTCCGGATTTCCCAGGTGAACAAACGTGAGGTCCTGCAATATTAACCCACTGCAAAGGAACCCGATTGTGAGAGTTAGCTGTGTTTATCTTCAGTTTTATTTACTCCTCAATCTTTTGTTTTTAATTCCAGTCAGTCTAAGTGGCAACGTAGCTTTTTTTTTTTTTTAATTAAATTTTGAAACACCTACAGATATGGGATGCAAGGAGGCTCCACATCAGCCAATGCTGCTCTGTACGCCCGAAAAGAGGAGGAGCTGTCAATCAGTGTGCAGTATTCCTCTAATCCCTATAAGAGAGAGAGATGAGGAGTATTGTATCTTGTTGATGCAATATTCCTACATGTATTTTGTCCTGCACCATGACGAACCTCAGAGGTCTGCTTCTGCCACTCAAGCCTTCTAATAGGTGCAGAATCCAAAGCTGACAGGATGGCCAGGTACGAGTTAAAGTTGTTTAATTTTCTCAGATGCTGTAAGAAGCAAACAGAGCTTTATTGTTTAACAGCAGAGCTTTATTGAAAACAGAGCTTTATTGTTTAACAGCAGTATTTAATACATATTATTTCATGTACCACATTCGGTCTTAATTACCTTCATGATTTTAATAAATTTCAGCAGAAGTTTTTCTCTGTCCTGGGCTTTTTCCTGCTGAATGATGATGGAACGCACCCTGTTGAACACATTCACAAACAATAGGAAATTAAAGTGGAGAACTGCGGCACATGGGGTAAATATTCCATTTACAAAACTACAGATTAACTTCAAACCAATGTAAATAAAACAGAACTACTTTACAGCCAAAATCCCAACCATAAGTGGATTTATTTATTTAATATAATACTGTGGGCACTCGTAGGCTTGTGGTTAAAGGTACCAGCCTTGCGACCTGAAGGTCTCAGGTATGATTCCTGGTTCCACCAAGTACTATGTCTGAAGTGCCTTTGAGCAAAGTGCCCAAACCCAATTGCTTCCCAGGGACCATATATAGGCTGTCCACCACTTCGGACATGCGCGCTCACTTCACCAGTGTGTGTATATAAAGCCCTGGAAAAACTGATGAGACCACTGCACAGTTTTCTAAAAATCTGCATCTCTACATGTATGACAGACATTCATAGAACAAGCTGAATGGCAAATGCTAGGAATAGCTCAAAAAAATTTGAATTAAAAAAAAAAAAAAACAACCTAAAAACTATTAATCATGCCAAAGAAGTTGAAAAGAAAATTGTTGAGTAATGACAAGAAGGAAAATGAGGAAAAGGGCTCAATTCTGCTTTACTAGCAGAGGGATACAGTGTCATGTTGCTTTAACAAGGTTAAGCAGCAGACATTGGGGACAACAAAGCTACAGACAGGCACGGGGCGAAATCTACTCTACACTGACCAGGATGACGGTCATCTTATTCGAACGTCAGTCAGCAACCTTATGATGACATTAAGTGACCTACAAACGGAATAGCAAATGGCAGTTGAAGTGAAGTGCACAGTTGGTAGCAGACTTCCTAGAAATGGGGCACAGGTCTTGTAAAGCTCGAAAAAAGCCTTTCATCAATGAGAAGCAAAGGAGAGTCAGGGTCAGCAGGACAATGCTCCGTGCCACACAGTTAGGTCACTCAATGAGTGGATGAAGGACCACCAGATGAAGACCCTGTCACGGCCAGCCCAATCTCCAGACCTGAACCCTATTTAAAACCTCTGGATTGTAATCAAGAACAAAATGGATAGTCACAAGCCAGCAAACAAAGCTGAAATGCTTGAATTTGCACCAGAAGTGACATAAGGTCATCCAAAAGCAGTGTGAAAGACTGGTGGAAAGCGTGCCAAGATGCATGAAATATTTGGTCTTTCACCAAATATTAGTCTAAAGGAATATGAGCTTGTATTCTTTGCATCATTTGAGGTCTGAAAGCACTGCATATCTTTTTTGTTATTTTGAACCTTTCGCATTTTCTGCAAATAAATACCAAATTCTTGCTTGGACTTTCAGAGACGTTATCATCAGTAGTTTATAGAAAAAAAGAACAACGTTCATGTTACTCAAACATATACATATAAAAGGTCAAATTAGAGAAACATTTGTAGTGGTGGCTTAGATTTTTCCAGAGCCGATGAGTGTGTTTCACTGCACGGATCGGTTAAATATGGAGGACAATTTCCTCTTTGTGTAAAGAACAGTAGGAAAATAGATCACTTTATCACTTGTACGTTACAGTTCAGTGCACAGTGTAGTTTTACATTAACATTTTAAAATGAATTAACGTGTGTCTGAAGTCACTCAACAGAGGAATGAGTTAACAATATGTACAGTGTGTGGAATACAGTCGGATGTGTAGAATACTGTGACTGCTGTAGCAGGGTGGAGAAAAAAATGTGAGGGAAAGGTGTGTACCAGTAGCTCATGTTGTTAAAATGTTCTGTAAATTGGGTCAGATTTGGACTTTTCTCCTCATTTTGCTCTTTTGCCCAAAGAAGAACTTCAGGAATCTATTTACAAAAAGAAGAAAGACATGATTCAAGTTTTATTTACAACAAAACTGATTTAAAACTGTAACATAATTGAGAGTCAGATCCTGTATATGCAAACACACACAAACACACCTCAATCTTGTAGAAGAGTTCAGCATCCAGGAGTGTGAGCTGATCAGCAATCTCATGGCTACGAAAATCATGCAGAGTGCCTGGTCTATAAAGACAGAAAAAGAGAAAAAGAGTAAGAGACAGAAAAAATGTGGGTTGGGGGGAGACATTAAGAAAGTTAGAGGAAGGGAATAACAGAAAGAATGAAATGGGAAAAACAGAATGCCGTAGAGAGATAGATGGAAAGTGAAAGTAACAAGGCAAGTAAAGGTGACACTGAGAAAAATTAGAGATAATATGTATGCATGAGTACCTGGCGGAGACCCCTCGAGCAGCAAGTGGTTGGAGTATGTGGGTATGCTGCAGCAACCTTTTTTGTTCTACTTTATCCAGAATGTTCTTGCGAAGGACACGGGCCAGACTCAGTTCTCCGTTACACACCAACCTGAACACCAAGTCCATCAGCTGCCTAAGGATGTCCTCTGTCAGCTCCACCACACTGACACAAAGAAAAACATTAACACTCCATATTCATACAGGTTAAAGGCACACAGCTAGTTGTTACTGCTGCTTATGAATAATATTAGTGATCAATTAAATAAGAGACCAATGCTGGATGTGACTTTAAAGTTGGGCATCGTATACAGCTGCACAAGATACTATAGCATCAACCTTATTTCATAAAAATCATTTGTAAATAAATTTTTCCTATGAACTTGGTAAAATCGAAAATAACCTGGGAAAATGTAATTATAAAGCAGAAAGAGAAACACTGATGTATTTTAATCTGAAAATGTTGAGAAAGCCACATAAATGAAATTTAAAAAGCAGCGCAGACCCAATTAAAACTTCATTAAACAGTGGTCATTTTTTTTTATTTTAATTGCCATATAGAAGTAAAGACTACATCAAACGAAGTCTTTCATCAGCGTCAGGTTTAATGGTTAGCATGTTCGCCTCTTAGCACTAGGGATTCCCAGTTCGGTTCAGATTCCATGTTCTTTCCAGTGTCTGTGTGGTCTTTCTCTGGTTTCTCCAGTTTCCTACCACAGTCCAAAAATGGATTTAAAATGAATTGGCTACTCTAAATTGTCCCTATAGTTTGTGTGTCCCAAGCCTGGCAGAGAGTAATAGTTGTGTCAGGAAGGACATTCGGCATAAAACACTTGGCCAAGTCTAAATAAGAACAAGGAAAAGATCCTGACCCTTCAAGGGAGAGACAAAAAGATAAAGTGTTGTGCAGAAGTAACAACTCACCAGAGTTCATCCACCACTCGTACCAGCACAAAGAACGTGTTCTTACTGACACGCTTCTTAAACGTATCAGGACTATGGCAGAAATGAGTATATGTGTATTGCAGTTAAAGATTTAACACCTTAAACAATTACACACGTGCATGCATACACACACACACACACACACACACACACACACACACACACACACACACACACACACACACACACACACAC
>JAOUQT010117420.1:0-31221 GCA_025769995.1 Xyliphius kryptos | reverse complement strand
CAGGGCAGGCATCATTAGGGTGGTAGATGATTCTCAGTACTGCCTTGATGCAGGGACACTGACGTGGTGGTGCAGGTGTGTTAGTGTCCGTCCACCTCCATCCAGCCTGCGGCATCCTGTATCACTGATGGAGAATCAGAGAGTGAAGAACGCCAGCTGTGCATCAACAGACGACCCACTGTCTCTGATTCTTCATCCACAAGGTGGCGCTATAAGGCGGAGGTGTGTAATAGAGTGTAGAATGAGTGGATGCAGGGGTCAAACACTAACACACCACCAGCATGTCAGTGTCCCTGCAGTACTGAGCATCATCCGGCACCATAATAATACCTTCTCTGTCCATGGTCCTGATCATCAGGAGGACTAACAAAGTTTGTAGGGAAACATATGGACTACAGAATGTTACTGTAGAACTACAAAGTCCATCTATATGTAATTAATGTGCTGTTTCTAAAATATTTGTATGATTATTTAAAGCTTTTAGTAAATTCTGTGATCTTCAGTCTTATTCAGGCCGATGCAGTGATTTTAAACTTCTAACTTCTTCAGAACGCGTTTGCAAAACAGAACATAAGAACTAATATGGTGCTTTATGGTCAAACGTACGTGGAAATTATTACAAATATTTAAATTTGATTATAAAATGTGAAGTTCATTCATTCTTCACATGAAGAAGGGGGGAGGGGGGGTGTTGGTGTTATAGAACTTTTCTCTATGACTTTGCTAGAAAAAGGTTCTATAACACACCCTCTACTAGATCCTTTTGCACCGGTAACAGTTCCTTTGCTGAAATAGGATCCAAAGTTCCTTAAAAAAAAATCAGGAACCAAATTCATTGCTGGTTTCCGCTGTGCAGACTCACATCCTTCGACTTTGAGTCCCTGAGATTGCAGGTTCCTGCAGTGTTCCTGCATGTCCTTCATGATCACTGTGAGCCGAGAAAGTTCTGCAACCCCAGAACCATGTAGGAGGTGTAGAGAGAACCCTCCGCTCTGCACAGAACCCTGACCGAGACTACCGAACGGCTCAGGAATAAATCGGAACGTTGATTGCAATCCAGGCCTCCTCACTTCAACATCAGCAATCAGACGCACTCCAAAATCACGGGGGCCCGTCTACAAAAGTACTCGGTACTCAGTGGTGACTTCAAAGATGCTCACATGGGGGTGGGTACACATACTTTTGACCATACTGTGTTTGATAAACCTTTATAATAAGATTTATTATTTACTAATTTAACAATCTCAGCATAAAAACATTTACATTTTATTTTATTTAAACAAAAAGCAAATCTGCAAAACATTTAATAGACTAAACTTTGTGAATAAATATGTAAACACAATGTTCACTGATTGGTCAGTAGCAACAGAGATTTTCACTAACTGGCCAGTGGGAACGGAGATGTTCACTGATTGGCCAGTAGGAACAAAGGTAATCAGTTATGGTTGACTGGAATAGAGATTCCTGGCGTCATGATTGGCCGGTGGGAACACAGGTAATTAATCATAAAGGCTATTAATAATAAAGGTAATCAGCGACTGGCCACTGGGGACAGAGGCAATCAATGATTGGTAAGTGTGATCATTGATTGGCGAATGGAAACAGAGATTATTTCTGATGAGCCAGTGGGAATGAAGTTAAATCAATTAGGCCACTGGAAACAAAGGTGATCAGTGATTGGCTATTAAAAATTGTAATGCTGTTTAATTGGCTACTGAGAAAAAAAAAGGTAATGAGGTGATTGGCTGCTGGGAATAATTGATGAGTGGTTATTCAAACGGCTGATATTAAAACTGAGAGAAAAGTGAAGGAAGTGGCCATTAAAACCTAAAGTAATCGGTGACTGACCGCGGTTCGAACCCTAAACCCCTATGGTAGTCACGGAAACAAGTTTATCAAGTAGAATTACATTGATCCCAATTAAACAAACGCATAATGTCCCTAACGCATGAGTAACATTCAGTGATGTGACCGTTTAACCAGCATGGCTCGGTGAGGTTTTGCATGTTCTCTGCACTGAGTGAATACTGGGTGGCTGTGTGGTGGATCATCATTATTAGTCCTGTTTTTTTTACATCATAATCATTTCATCATATTGGAACGGCTCTAGCAAATATCATCCTCAGGAAACTGAGGCGTACGGCACGCGAGCGCGACGGCAGCGAGGAGACGGAGGAAACCCAAATCACACGCCAAACCACGAGCAGGACACGCGATTAAAAGCGATTCATACCCGCTGTTGGATCTTCTTTATACTTCTTGTATTTAAATGGTGCTGATGTGGATGGTGTTTGATCAGATGGTGGAACAGGGTGGAGTCTGTGTGGTGGAGCTGATGATGATGATGATGATGATGATATTTGTGTCATTTGTTTTAAAGCAAAGAAACTGATGTGATGTCATGTGTTACCTTAACTCTGAGCAGAGTTCAAAAGCTGACGTCCACAACTGAAGAGTTCCTAAAAGTGCACACGCTCTGATGACCTGAGAATCAAAACACAACGTCGGTTACAACGTTTATAAAACACAGATCACATTAAAGTTAATCACTGTGGTTTATAAACCAATCTCTACATATACAAAACAGAATTAATACAATATAAAATACACAAACACACACACAACAGTGTAAAACAGACTGACATTGTTTATCGAATGACTGACAAACATATATGTACGCACACACACACACAAACATATATACATACAAGTGCACACATAGATATACACATATATATATTCATTCATGTACACACACACACACACACACACACAAACACACACACACACACACACACACACTGACACAGATACACACACACATATACGCACACACAGATATATACACACGCTCGTGCACACACACACACACACACACACACATAAGCACACATACATAGATTTGCACACAAATATACATATGGGCGCACACACAAAAACACACGTGAATATACACACACACACACACACACACACACACACACATACATAATACATACACACGTATACACAGACACAGATTATATATTTATGAATACACACATATACAGAGACACAGATATATACACATGCGCGCACACACACACACACACACCTATATACAGACACATCAACACGTGCACACATACGCAGATAAACACACATTGATTTACATTCATGCATACACACACATACATGAAGACCGTTCAAACAACTGACAACAAACTGAACGTTCTCCCGAATTTGGAACTTTAGCTTCTATAACAAACTACCTTACACACACACACACACACACACACACACACACGTCTGTACATGTTTTAGGTTTGGGGTGGACAGTAAGAACAGAGGTGGTGTAAATGGAGAACATTCTTCAGTGCTGGACACAGCGACCCTTTGGACTCTGCTCTGTGTGTAAACGTTGATTTGCGCTGCCCGGTTGCTGGTTGTGTCTCTGATGCCAGCCTGTCCCACGATGCACTCAGGGGGCATTCAGCACATGAGGGATCCGGTGAAGACAATGAACGACGCCGTGGACGAGTCCAGCAACGTCATGGGTGCAATCATGAGCTTTATGACTAATTTGGTAGCTCCGGAGGAGGAGGAAGAAGGTATATACATAAATATATATCTATACATATCACGTATATAAGTGCACATCATCCCGGTGAAGGTTCTAAACCTGAGGGAGGTGATTTAGTGTTTATAAACGCACAGGCAGAGTTTCGATTGGCTGAGGCTCAGGTTCTGCGGTCTTATTATAACTCCGTATCAGCGGTGGTCACTCGCTCTCACTGCTGGAGGAAATGTCACATGTCTCCAGGAATCATAATCATCCCGAGTTCAGGAACCTCCGCTATCGGATTGGAACAGCAGGTCCTTAGGGACACAGTGAGCACGGAACCGTCGGATAATGGGCTGAAATCAGATCAGACCCCGCCCACTTCGAAGCCCCCGCAAAAAACAGGTTTGGGCTTTGACTGGACGGTTAAAAGACAAGGTGTCCTGATTTTTACATCCAAATGAAATAGTTATAAACCACACAGCTAAAGTATGTGGACACGTCGGTTATTAATTGATGATCCAGATGTGTCTCCAGGGGTTTGTACAGAACCCTAACCTCAACCAGAAATCAATCAAACCCTCCGATGTCCTCCTGCACGTGACCCCCGGGTGCATAATTTATGTTGTGTGGTTTATTTGGGAGATTTTTGAGAGTTTTAGACTGAAGTTAGATCCTCAAATGCTTATGTTTCACAATAATCAATAACATTTATCAGTTTTAGACGAATTAGAGATCAATATATGTCAAAACATGAGTCTGTTAAAAAAACAACAATAGAATTAAAACAGAGAAGTCTGATGTGTGAAGTAAATAAAATAAAAAATAAAACCATAATTAAACACGTTCAGCAGAGAATTAGCATGTTCTCCCTGGGTCTCCTGCCCTAGAATGAACGGCATGAGGACTGTATTCACGCCCATGACCACAAGGGTATCACACCAAGCACCTTACCTGATATTTTGGACCATTATATACTTTAGATTTCGTGGGAACAGTTTGGGGAAGGCCCTAATCGATTCCAGTATGACGGGGTTGGGTAGGTTTTGGGTGGTAGAACTTAGACCCACATGGGGGCCTCACTTAAATTCCATCAAACCGCTTTGGGGTCTGAATCCTTACTTAACATCAGTGTCTGCCCCCCCGGGACATGGGGTGGAGGTGCAGGGGGTGGTCGGCCAGCCGAGACTGGGGTGTTACATTATTAAAGCTCCTGTAGGTGGAACGGAGAGGACGAGTTTCCTTCATGATGAAAGGAAAAACACAGAGCTAATGGCACTTGTATGAGAAATGTTTCTTATTTCTGTTTTTTTTTTTTTTTTTTTTTTATGGTGCCGGGTTGTTTTTTATTAAAAAGCCGACACTGTTTTGCAGCTCTAACCATCACAGAGGACGTGTGAGATGTGAGATGTGAGATGAGCCTCTGTACTCCGCCGCTCGGAAAACCTGTGTCATAGAACACGGAACAATCAGGAAATAAAATCTAAACCCAGAGTTCTGCTTCTCTCCTGTCATCCTTTATAAACGCAGCGCAGCAGAGCTGAACGACAGCTTTATTACCTCTCTGTAAAACTTCTATACATTCATATACTTAAGATATTAAAATAAAACATCACAATGACAACCACATACTCAGAGGCCACTTTATTAGACACCAGTTCTACAGTTACATTCTATAGTCTGCACTTCTTTATATACGTCATCAGTTACATACATTTACATTTAGTTCTTTAGCAGACGCTTTTATCCAAAGTGACTTACAAAAACAGGGTTGATACAGCGCCCCCTGGAGCAATAAGGGGTTAAGGGTCTTGCTTAAGGGCCCACAATGGTAACTTCAGTGGACCTGGGATTTGAACCCACGACCTCCTGATTGATAGTCCAACACCCGAACCACTGAGCTACCACCTTAAGTACAGTATGTTTTCTAAATCATCCACATGACCCACTGTCTCTCATTCTACATCCACAAGGTGGCGCAATATGCCGCAATAAATAAAATGATTAATTAATAAACAAATAATACCAATAATATGCTATGAAACGGCCATGGAGCTTAAATTACACATATATATATATATAGTGTACAGTATAAATAATATAAACACTTTGCCACTTGGGGCGCCATTCAGCGTTTGCACCACCAAACCCCTGACTCGAACCCCTAACTCGAACCCCTGACCGTCTTCGTGTAAGGCAGAGACCGTGTGTGTGTGTGTGTGTGTGTGTGTGTGTGTGTGTGTGTGTGTAAATATAAACACACACATAAAGGGAACATTCAGACAGGTGGTCTACATGATACAGCACCACCGGGGTTGAGGGCCTCACTCAAGGGCTCATAATGACATATTTGGAGTTAGGGATTAAACCCCCAACCCTGGGGTTGAGGGCCTCACTCAAGGGCCCATGATGACTTAAACCCCCCAACCTCCAAGAGCTTTAAAATGAAACCATGGAGTTACCATGAATACAGAAAGGATCACCATCATGCATTCATGGGGCTTAAATCACTTCGCACTATGAGTACCCTGTGCGTTACACCCCTAATGGCTACAAACAGAAAGAACCTGGTACTAAGTCTCACTCCATATCATTCATTACCGTTGGGAACGACCTTCCCAACATCCGTAAGGCTGAGTCACTCAGCATTTTCAAGAAACTTCTCAAAACACACCTTTTCCACAAACACCTGCTATAAAAAATTTAATGAAAGAGCCAGATGGCATGATGCACAGGGATGATGGTACCACAGTGTAGCTGGTTTTTCCCAAACAAGCGACTTGTGTTGTTCTCCCATTTGTAAGTCGCTTTGGATAAAAGCGTCTGCTAACGACTAAATGTAAATGGTGGGCGTGGCAGCTCAGGGGTTGGAGTGAACGTTGGGTGTGTAAACATCATGTGGGTTCTAGAGGAACGCTGTGAGGAGGCGGAGCCATGCTGTATATAAGTCTCAATGCAGTATATATATATATATATATAAAATGCAGCATCAGCCACTTTTTAAAAACCTAATGTCCTAAAACGTTGTAAAATGTCCTGCAGACGCCGAGACAAAAACAACGCTCTAACATTTCATAAGAATGATCTCTGTGTGTCATTACAAAAACATCAGAACAGGAAGTGATGCGTCCTGCAGGCAGGGTGATGATTTAGAGCAAGACCTCAGTGACCAGATTAAAATAACACACGCGGTGCCCCCCAGAACCCCCCGCCCCCTCCCCCACAGTGCTGCACAGAGCTCAGCCTCATCCAATCAATCTCATTCAGCCTGAAAGTCAAATGACAGGAAATGTAACATTATGATGTCATAAGTTTGTGAGTGGGAATCATGGTTTATATGAATCTGTTTTATGATTTCTGTATTTCAGCGGCTGAATATCCGGCTGTGAAGAAAAAAGGTTTGTGGGCATTATGTTTAAACATTTTGATAGACTCGCACACTTCATGTTTTTTAATAATTGAATAATGTGGATACATATTTAACTGAATATCTGATCTGTTTCCTTATTTTTAGGAGAGTTTCTACCAGCAAGAAAAAAAGGTCCTGAGCATTTTAATCTTCAGATTAGACGGGATAAAGATTAAAGTCACTGTGTTCGGTGGAAATTCATAAACATGTGACGTGATGTGAAAGAAACACACACAAACACACCTCATTAACATGTAGATAAGAATGCCTGCAGCACATCTTTGTGTCTATTGCTCATTCATACGAACAGCTGCAAAACATCAGAGCTGAAACAGACAGAGGGATGATCTTTTATTTTATTAATGATTTTATTTCGTACAGTTTCAGAGCTGAAGGCCAAAGACCTCATTCAGAAAGAGGAAATCAAACCAGATGTGACTGAAGAGGATGAAGAAGAAGTAGAAGAAGTAGAAGAAGAAGAAGAGAATGAAGAAGAAGTAGTAGAAGAAGAAAGCACTGTAGTAATGGAGGAAGACGAGGAGGAGGAGGAAAGTCAGGATGAACAGGATGATGAGGATGAGGATGAGGAGGAAGAAGAAGATGAAGAGAGTAAAGTGGTAGAATCTGGGAAAATTGTCGAGGAGGCAGAAGATGAGAAAGAGGATGAGGAGAAAGAGGATGAGGAAAAAGAGGAGGATGAAGAGGAGGATGAAGAGGAGGAGGATAAGGAAGCAGAGACTAAACTCAAAGAAGTTACAAAAAAGGAGAACAAAGACAAAGGGGAGAAGAAGAAGGAGAAATCTAAGGAGACCAAAAAAACAGACGAGAAGGAGCTAAAAGAAGCTGCAGAAGATAAAGCTGAGCCAGGTGAAGAGGATGAAGAAGAGGAGGATGAGAAGGAAACAAAACCTGCTGTGACTACAGACGAAGAAGATGAGGAAGAGGAAAAGGAGCAGGAGCCTCAGCCTGACGTAAAGGAGAAAGAGGAGGATGACCTAAGAGAGACATCAAAGGACCAGGCTCAGGATGAAGATGACGATGAAGAAGAGAATGAGCAGGAAGCAAAACCCACTGTAACCACAGAAGAAGAGAAGGAGGAAGAGGAGGAAGTGGAAAAGAAACAGGAAGCAGAGCCTCAGCTTGATGTGGAGGAGAAGGAGGAGAAAGACACAAAAGATGAGGATGAAGATGATGAAGAGGAGGACGCGCAGGAAACAAAACCAGCTGTGACTACAGAAGAGGTCGAGAAAGAAGAGGAGAAAGAGGAGGAAGAGGAGGAGGGAGAAGTAAAACCGGCTGTAGCTACGGAGATAAAGGAGCAGGAAGCAGAAAAGCGGGACGCAGAACCTGCTGATGAAGATGATGAGGAAGGAGATGCCCCTGGAGGTGATGTGATCTCGTCGGAGGAGACTACAGGTACAAATAAGACGGGGTGTCCATACTTTTGGACACTTCCATCTCATGCCGCGGGAAGAACGATCGTGAGCTGCGGGAAAGCGAGATGATGTCTCCTGCAGCTCCCGCTCGTTCTCCCCGCGGCATGAGATGTTTCAGCTGGATTTCTGATGGTGATGTTTTGTTCGTAGAACCCGACGTAACGGATGACGGTGCAGACGATGCGCCTGAGAGCGAGGAGGCCGCGGGAACCCACGCAGACGCCACCGACACACAGGAACCCTCATCTGATGGAACCGACGACCAAACCAAGGACGAGGTGGAGACACATCCGAGCATCCTGAGTACCACAGGTAATGATGCACCTTGTGGTAACCATGTGCACTCTGAGAACCAAGGGGAACCGCCCCAGTGACACGGTACAGTGAACAAGAAACGATCCGACCGTCCCAGACGACGGCTGACACATCAACGGCGTCGCCGCCAATTCCACCGTATAATCAGTGACAGACGACACAAAGGAACAAGACACCCGACCCGTCAGCGCACACAGCCACTTGTTCGGGAAATGACACGGCAGACGATCTTCACGCTGACAGTTCTGATCCGAGAAATGGTGGCGGCGTGGGGTCACTGAGGGATCCGGGTGATAAAACGATGATAACATGAATAATAACCTTTAATCAGCGTCCCACTTATAAAGAGGCGTTTTGGGGGGGAAGTGAGGTCCCAACAACATCCAGTCTGAACCAGTTCCACTGAGCTTTCAGATGGATTTTGTAGTTCTACAGCTACATTTTGTAGTCCATCGGTTTCTGTACGCTTTGTTCATGCCCTTCACTCTGTTCTCTGAAGCTCAGGACCATGGACAGAGCAGGGATTATGAGGGGGGGCACGTTGCTCTACCAACGCGCACCGTGTGTTCGCCCGGTCCATCACGATCGCTGTATTGGGTACGCCTGGACTACAGAATGTAACTATAGAACTACAAAGTCCATCTATATGTTCAGTGGAACTGATATACAGCACAAACAGGGGGCTGTGCCTAACAAAGTGGCCAGTGATTTTATTTATTCATAAATTTATTTATTTATTTATTCATAACTATTAATTTTTACTCACTTTTTTCTTACAGAAACCCAAATAAAAGAAGACGGAGAAGAGGAGGCGGAGCCAGAGGAGGAGGAGGAGGATGAGAAATCAGTGAAAGCAGCCGCTGAGGTTGAAGCAGGTAAGAAAATGATACCTGCACTGTCCATGGTGCTGACCACCAGAGAACAGAGTAACGAATGGACCACAGCGGGGCTTCACAAATGTGGGGGGCCGCCGACACATTCTGGGGGGCCGCGGACGGCTTCTAAAAAATAAACACACTGGAATCAGTGTTCGTTGACTTCGAATTTGACCGAATTTAAATTTTCCACGATTACTTTGGATTTAGGGCGTTTAGAACCGGTTAGAACCCCTGCTCTACAGAACATATCAATAAAACTACAAAGTCCATAATGAACAGCACGGCTGGAAGGAGGAGGGTGAACCTAATACAGTGACCAGAGAGTATTGTGTGCATTCTGTAGCTACAGGGCTGGATTTTCATGCTTATCATTCGTAACGATACATCAGCGCACCATCAGCTCCGTCGTGTTCAGCGCGGTGGTAACAACGCAACGTGCAGCTGTAATCAGTCTCTTCGGGATCAGGGGGCCGCGTTCGCACCGTGATCAATCACAGAGTGGAGAGATTTTACAGTGACGTGCGCCGAATAAATACGGAGTCCGACTCCAGTGACCCCGACATTCCTCTCTTCACCGGGCGCTCGAGCGTGAACACATGGAGGCTGTGTGGTGGTGCTGGTTTATCCATTATGATAAAAAAACGATCAGCTCCTCCATTCGTCTCCCTCAGTGGTTCATGGTGTAGGAGGAGAACAAACCCAGCCGTGGACGCTCCAACCCGTGAATGGGTAACGTACGACCAGCAGGCCAGATGCGGCCCATCACACATTTTTAAACCGGCTCGCCAAAGTTGTCCAAACTATTTTATCAAGACCTATTTTTATGAGACCTTATTTGTGTTTCTATTTCCTGCTATGCCTCATTACCCCAATAGATGGCACTCTATTTCCTCGGTTTTCCCTTAAAGCCCTTTTGTAAAAAAGAGGACAGTGAGTGCCAAGTGGAGCCGTTACATTTTATCTCCGTTACTTCAGACAGATTTCTGATCTGTATCTATGAATAATTCGACTGTGAGGTCCTTTGGACCGGAGAATGTGGGGATTCAGCAACTTTAGCATTCTCCCCTCAACACTAAAGATCCAGCGCGTCGACGGCGAGGAGGCGTTTTAATTATCGCTACATTTATTGACCTCCACCATGACGCTCATATAAAACACTCGTATTTAAAAAGGGCACCAGGGGCAGCAATGTGTTCACAGGGTTCTGACCTTAAATCTACCCATAAAGTCTTAATTATTGAATATTTTGCATGTTCTTCCCAGGGAATAATCCTGTGATTTAGAAGTGGAGTAGGTTGATTGTTAGGAGGTTGGGCATTTAATCTGATGTTATGAGGTTGTACAAAATAAATACGGTGGATCCTCTGTATTCGTTGAGTCGATGTTTGTCGGTTTTCTCCGCGAAAATGACGCCTCATTTCTACGGTTGCTTCAAATTTAATCGGTGTGATCACGTGACATGGATGCGTCTCATTGCACCCGTTAAGTTTCCCTTGAGAAGTACCTAAAAGTGAGGTTAACGCTTTTCTTTAGCGCCATCATCGGACCGTAAAAGTTTGCAGATCCAGCGACCCATCAAAGAGAAAGAGGAGAAGAGTTGAAGAAAGAAATAAAAAATACAAGAGCGCCATCTAGTTCGCCGAAATCCACAAAAATTATAATGCGCTTACAAAACAGAGACTGAAGACATCGAAAAGTTATCATTCATTTGGATCGAAAACAGTAAGACGGCGAAAAATGTTTGACTTTTATATTATTTGATAAAAAAAGGATATAAAATGCAGTTTATATCATTTATTTGTTTCGTTTTCAGTTTTAAACTCTCTATAAAATGCGTTTTGGAGTCTCCGGAATGAATGAACTGGATTTAGATTTATTTAAATGCAAATAGGCGCCTCAGTTTATCCGATTGTTTGTGGATTACAGATTCCACTGTACATTAAAAAAAGAAAGAAAGAAAAAGAAATCTGATTTTGCACTCGTCTTTTATCTTGAAAAAACAAAGCGAGCGAGGCATGCGTCAGACAGCAGTGCAGCATTCTTGTTGCTATGGTAACCACCATGGTAACCACCATGGTAACCTTTCTGTTTGAAGTGTGGAATTTCGTTTATTTCTTTTGAGTTGACTTTGCATACCGATTTATTTTAAATAAATAAATAAATATTAAGTATTTTATATTCTATAAAAGTGGGTCACGATTTAATGACCAGAAGAACACGTGGGTCCTGGTCCAACACCCGTTCAGAACCCATGTTTTAAATAAGGGGGTCCGTGAGAAGGGCCCTCGACCCTCATTGCGTATCATGACACGCTCCATGTTCCAACCCTCACCACTGTCACTGGGATGTTAATAGGACGTTAAAAGGACGTTAAAAGGACGTAAAGCAATTTCTTGCAGTTAGTCATGCAGGGCTGCAGGATGACCCGAAAATATGAAGCTACCCAAGAAAGACCTAGACTCCCTCACCTACATCTTCCTTTGATGGAGAACCTGAACCCATCAAGCAGGCAGCAGGAACAAAGCACACGCCCCGGATCGCGAATCTGGGGGAGATGAACACAGAAATCCGACGGCATCGCGATAACAGACGACCTATTTTCTAAAGACCTTCATCCAACGATCTGCCACATTTTGGTTCTAGTTGTCTTAAAAGTGTGTTTATAGTGTTTGTTTCTTCCCCACTGCGTCGTGCGTTTCGCCTGAAGAAAGTTCAGAGATGCGCGGATGAAGGCATCGCTTTCGGCAAAGTGCTTAAGACTCCCCGCCATTCCTCCAGCAGGAGAACATTTCCATGTGCCCTACTCCAACACGCCGCGACGTCCTGCTGAGGAAACGCGGTGCCTGAACTCGACTTTAAAGTTCCAAGCGGACCTTTAAACCGCCGCTTTGAACCGGTTCAAACGAGCCAGAGCCGGAAGTAATCCATATTTTGACAAGGAACAAAAAAGTTTAGAACGCTGTGAGACGTATTTATTCGACGTCATGGCGACAGGTTATTAGTGTTTATATAAGAAGCAGGAGCTGAATATTCTGAGTCTAAAACACACAGGTTCATTTTTTTTTTTTTTTTTTTACTTTTGATGGGATAGGACCAAGAAAACCCATTTTACTTTTCAAACCAATAAGTACCGTATGACTTACAGATTCGGTCAAAGTGTGGAGGAGCCGAGGCGCTGGGTTTGAGGGCGCCAGACACTCAAACACAAGTTTGGGGAAAGCCTTTCGGGATGAAGCCACTTCGCATCGCAACTTGCATCGCTCGCCTGGAACACTTGAGAGAAAATTCCCCAAAATCCTGTGTAGATCCAAACGAAGAACCAAAATTAAACAGGATGTGTCCCTGTACCAACATGTGGGCCCACACAGATGCATGAAGAACATGCTAATGCCACAAAGATAGGGACTTGTGCAACCTGCCTGTGAATTGCTGTGGTGTCCGAGTGCTGTCCCGAGTTTTACTCCGCCTATTTGCCGAACCCTTCATCCTCACGTTTATTTATAAAACCTCCTGAAGTTGGCGTGTCCAATACGTCGCTCGCAGAGTGCACGTTGGTAGATCGCTGTGGAACACTCCACAGGTTCGAGAAACGGGATTAGGATGCGGGGGACAGGCCAATGTCTCGGTTAACTGCGCTCATCACGGCAGTCAGGCTAGCCACGATTTAGCAGTTCACAGTCAAGTTGTCTGCACTTTATATGGGAATCCGCCAATTTTTGCACACATACACACGTGTACACACACACACACACACACACACACACACACACAATTCACTAACTGGCACCCAGCCACGCCCCCTCCCTGAAGGGGAGGAGTCAGATCTCCTGCTGCATACAGTTTTATCTGCTTTGGAAGAGCAAACTGCAAACTGACATTCAAATGAAGTCAAGCGCCTCTGCTGGTCAGTGTTGGAACTCGCTGGCTGAAGAAAAGTATCCAAACAAAAGAAAATGTGTCACGTGTCGGAGTTTTTGGATCAACCTGCTTATGTAAATCAGGTGGAATCATTTGGAAGCCTGCTTGAGAACTGGCCTTAGCAGCTACTGTTCAGACTACTCCCACCTGGCTGACATTATTCAGTGCAGATCATCAGAATAATGTTTTTTTTTCACTGGATTTCCTTGGATTATAATAAAATCAACACAATGACCTTTCCACTGGAAAAAGTAGATCTCAGGCCAGAAATATGTGAACACACCAGGTATAAACAAAGGTCACTGTGGGAAAGTGAGGGAGCGGAGGTTTAATAAAAACAAAACAAATCCCGTCCTCAACCTGAGGGCTGAGCGATATCAAGATATCACGCTTCAGACAGGAAAGATTTAAATTAGATCTTGTTCACGATCTCTGGAAGCTGATAGGCCGCGGCGTCGGATCAGATTATTGTGCGTGGACTCGGTGTTTTAATATTTCAGGGTTTTTGCAGGATGCTGAAATGACCGTCATTCGTCTCCTGTTATCTACTGTACGCTCGTAAATCTCAGCCGCTGTAATAATCCCATCCTCCTGCGGCTGAACGGCACTCGATCATATGGTGTAAACGGCGCACGGAGTGAACGACTCGAGCGATTCAACCCCCCGATCCAGTTGTCCTGTTCAAACCCAGACTCTTTGAAATGGAAGCAGGTGGAGTCGGGGTTCATCAATAGAGATAAGAGTGACGTTCAGGTGCGATGGAGGTCAATAGGTGAATCACGTGATGCAGGAAGGGCGTGTCCTGTGGCCCTATGAGCGCCAGTCATTTAATTTAAACCATTTAAGCTCATGGTTTTGTGGTGGGACCAAGATATGTCTTAACCAAGATAAGGTTATCTAGATGATATGGACAATTATACGCATCCAACAGTTTGGGGAAGGCCCTATTCGGTTCCCTCTAGCACAAGTCAGGTGCATGGCGGTATGTTTAAATGAGGTTCATGTGGAGGAACTTGACAGAGCACTGACCTCAACCCCAGTCATCACCACTGGGATGAATTAGAATGCGGACTGTGAGCCTCTTCTGGATTAATGTAAGCTTTTAAAGATGCAAACGTAGGATCACTTTTAAATGGGATGCCCTTAAAGCTCCAGCAGGTGTCCCCATACTGACGTCCATATTGTGTATATGATTTTTAAAATATTTGTTCCCTTTCAGAATCAAGCACCTGTGTGTGTATGCAGCCTGGAGAACCTGTACAAGCTCCGAAACAAGACGCAGAGCTGATGGAGGAACGAGGTACTTCCCTTTGATTAAATATTTGAACACACATACAAACTATAGGGGCAATTCAGAGCAGCCCATTAACCTTGAACCCATGCTTTTTAAACCCGTGGGAGACCTTGGAAACTCCACCCCGATTGAGATTCAAACCAGGAATCCCCAGCGCTGAGAGGAGAACCTGCTAACCACTAAGTCACCGTGCCACCACTGTTCAATTTAAAATATGAAAAATAATTCTCTAATTAATCTAATTTTGTACTCGTCTTTAATCTTGAAGATAAAAGAGACAGAGAGAGGCACGCGTCAGACAGCGCAGCATTCTCGTTGCCATGGTAACCATCATTGGTTTACCAGTTACCCTTCTTTTGGCAAAATAACAAAACGCAAAATGAGTATTTAAATGAGGATTTTTGTTCATTGAGAAAACGTTTTTTGAGTTTCTTAAAGTAACAAATAAATTCACAAATGGTATTTTACAAAAATAAATTTGTTTGGTTTGTATTTTATAAAAGTGGGTCACGACTTAATGACCGGGTGAACATGGGGGTTCCGGGCTGGTATATCCCCTTACCAAAAGCGAGTTAGTTCTGTCAGTTCTTCAGATTTATTATTTCATCCTCTGTATTGATCATGGACTCTTATTCGGTACTGCACTGCCATCTGGTGGCGAACATCGTAACCACATATTAGATTTCTCTTCCTTTAATACCCAATTTTCTTCCAACTTTACACTGAACTGCAGTGGAGGAGGAGGTTGGAACATCAGCTAAAGACTAATGTGCACCGTGTGAACAAAAGTATTGGGACAAACATCTTAAATCACTGAACTCAGGTGTCTACAGTCAAGCCCATGAACATGCGTCCTGAACAGCCGCATGCCTCAATCTCTGTAGGAACAGTTTGGGGAAGGCCCTTTATTCTTCCAGATTCATAAAGACATGATGAGGGAGTTATAACCTCCTTAACTCCTGAGCTGGGTCCGCTCTCACAAATATGGCTCTGGATAAGAAGAGCAAAAACTTCCAACAGACATTGAGTTCCTATAGGTGTCCCAATACTTTTGTCCTTCAATTCACCCTTCATGTGTACTTCAGTCATAAAAGCCAAGGTCCCCGCTAGGGGGCAGCATCAGAGGTAGCTTGTTTCAACCCCACTGACATTATTTAGAGTAGGTTCACCTCTGCGCACTGCTGCCCTCTGCCGGCTGTTCCGCAGAAGAACAGCCTCCCATATTTGAATAGCTGTTGGTTCTTTTCTCTTCATCTTTATTCAATTTAACTAATCATGCAGAATTAAACGGACATCTGACGTCACAGTGCTAATAGAACTGCATGCATAATTCAGATTAAGTGAGAGAAAGATTTGTGAACTTCTTATTTTCCCCTTCAATCAGCCTCCCAGCCAGAAATTGATGCCCAATAAAGCAAACACTGAGATGCTTTGATGTGATGATTCATTAAGGAGGTTGCACTGACACGCCCCCATATGGAGACCATTGCTCGGTCCATTTCAGATGTAATAGGTCATAATGTAAGAGTTTTAAAGGAGATGACATCAAACACAAGTCGATAGGAGTCAAAACTAAAAGTGGTCCCAAATTTGAATGTGTGTCCTTTTCAGAAGAACAGCAGAAGATAAAGGTTTCAGAGACGAAGCAGGAAGAAGGTAACAAGTTTTCTACTTGTTTATTGAGGTACGGTTTATTAGAATGAGGTCGTACGTTTCTGGTATTGGCTTTTTGTCCTTCAGCAGTAAAAGAGGAGAAGGTAGCTTTTGAGACGCCCAAGACGACGACGGGTAAGAGGACCAACCTGCTTTATTTACCTTTATCTCAGGTTAACGTCATGTGATAATTCATATCTATCCTCCCAAATACTGAGGTCATCGATTTCACGGTCGTTATTGTGTTACCATGGCGATGACTTTTTTTTAATAAAATGGCTAAAATAAATTTTATAAGGGGCATCAGTTGTACTAGTATTAGCTGAGTAGTGATGGAAGTACTAATTGTACTAATAGTGGGAGTACTAGTAGCAGTGGTAATGTACTAGTACCAGTAGTACTATTAATAGTAGTACTAGTATTGGTAGCAAGTAGTACTGCGAGGTAGGAATAGTAATAGTTTTCATATTAGTATCAAAGTAAAAGTATTAGTAACAGTAGTACTTATTGCAATTGTAGTGCCAGTATTAATAGTAGAGGTGATTGGGGGTAGTATTAGTAGCAGTAGCAGTTATAATAATATGAGTATTAGTTGTGGCATTAACAGTAGTTGTATTAATAGCAGTTGTAGAACTAGTACTAAGGTGGGTGGAGTAGTATTAGTGGTAATACTAGTTATAACCGTAGTCGCAGTATTATGAGTATTAGTGGTAAACATCAGAGCAGTAGTATTAATATTCTTTACCTGTTGCTTTCAGAGGATGCTGATGTCATGGCAACGCTGCAGGATCGTAAGTGCCTCATGAAAACTGATTCATTAAATCTGTCAGAACATCTGATCAGCTGATACAGAACTGATCATTAGTATTGATCTGATGTGGATTGAATCCTGGTTCTGTCAATAAGTCCTGATTTCTGTCAATAAAACCCAAAGGACTGAACTCGAACCTTATGCCCTGTATTTCTGCGTTTGTTTTAAGTTCCTGCATGCAGACCCACCCCCGTGTACTGCCCCGCCCCACCCGGCTGGTACGGTGAGTAAACAGCACCTGTGACTTATGACCTCACAATACACGCTCCTAATTTGACTGTCTGACCACCGTTTGCTTTCCAGTGCACCACATAGTCTCAGACAGTCCGCTGCCCCCGGCTCCTGGGCGAGGTATTACAACTCATTACACTCCATGCACAATTACAGTGTCTCATTAATTATCAGGCGTGTGTCTCACTAACGCACGAGAACCGAGTGAAGAGCAAAGCCTGAGGATTTCAGTAGCACTCACGCTGCACCTCCTCTGAACGGAGCGTCCGTGGCGGATCGTTAATAATGATGATCATTAAAAAAGAAACAGACTTTCTAAAAAGAACAACGTATTAAGCACGTTTCAGCTGGAACCGTTGTGTTGGGATGTGGAACCAAAACGTCTCCGGGAGCAGGAAGCTGACTGGAACGCATCCTTACTGCTGATGCTGATCCGGTTGGAACCTTAAAAGGTTCCTCAGAAGTCAGAGGTGGTTCCTTCAGACCAGGTTTATAAACCTGGACAAAATTATTGGGACACCTATAGGAGCTTTTACAGAAAAACGCTTTCTACAAGAGTTGCCACGACAATAATAATCCCTCATAAACAGTTGCCACAACTACCTACTGTAACCCTTCTTTAACTGTGCTTGCCACAACTACTAAAAAACCCTCATGAAGGGTTACCACAACTAGTCTAACCCCTCTTTAACAGCATTTACCAGAACTACTCTAATCCCGCCTAAATAGAGGTTTTCTGCTCGTCGTGTCATCAGGGTTTTTATTATTCGCTCGGCATTTTCAGCATTGATTTAAACTTTTACTGATATTTATTAATGTATTGTTATTTTACCTCTGTGCTCTTCCTCAGACTCTCAGTTCGCTGCAATAGCAACTCATGCAGTGACCATCAAGGGTGTCGGTAGGAACCGTTACAAATAATAAACTGCACTTATATTTTCATATCACAATTCACAATGTTATATTTTATTATTTATTAAGAAACAGGAGGCGAAAAGGAGAAGCCGCCAGAGACCAAAGTGAAGAGAGGTGAGAACCACACACACAAATTTCCAACGATCACAGAGTTCATTACAGGATCTCCAACGTACCAAAAAGCTCGACTGGGATGTGGTTAAATCTGCCGGCGTGATCCTTCTGCAGACCCAAAAGATCCGTAAGAACATGAACTGAGGATCCATGATGCTTAAACCCGCACATAATTTAAAGGGAACCTTTTTTTCTAATAAATAGAAAGTTATTTGTTGGATACGGTTCTTTTTGAGGCCCCATCCAGGCGATCTGTCAGATACAGTGCTGCCATCTAGTGTCATGATCTAAAACGTTATGTACACGTAAGAAATGTCACATTTTAAGTATTTAAAAGTTGCTGTTTCTGTAAAGAACTAAATGTGGGCCTCGTTTGATTCATTTAGTACAGTTTTAAATTCCTGATTTATTTCAGAGCCTCCGAAAAAGAAGCGTGTGCGCGTTGCACTGAAGAAACAGGGTAAGATGGAAAACATCAGAATGTATACACTGAAGTTCTTGATTTTAGGACCGTCGATCATGTTGACTGAAGAGGACTTATTATATTCTTTTGTACTAGATTCGGTTTTAAGGGGGAAAGTGAGAGCAGCGGAGAAGCCCGACATGTTTCTAAAGAAAGGTATGATGTGTGAAGGTTGGATGCCCCGCCGTATGCATCCGCGTGCAAGTTTTAAAACAGCCGTTATGTTTAAGTCTCGTACAACTCCAAAGAAAAGCGATAAAGAACCGTGTCTTACAGGTGGGAGGCCTGGCGTGGGATCTTTCCGTTGCACAAGCACTGACTGTTTATGGGCATCCACTATGGGAATCCTGCCCTGCGTGGCGCAAATAAGCAATCAGTGTCGCACTTGTGTTGAAGAAAGCTTTATGAACATGTAAATAATGTTGAATATTTACAGAGATAATTCTGAGCTGTATTGTCTTGCAGGTCGCGAGGCTCCCAAAAGGCAGATCAGTCTGTTCCCACGCAGAAGAGGTTAGGAGAGTCCATACAGAGAACATCTCCAAAATATTTTTTTCCAAAGAATCTGCTTTGCTCTTATTAAAGTGTAGAGTGTGAAATCTGTAATAATGTTCCAACTTCTCCTGCAGAGGCACCAACGAGGACCAAACCCACCAAACCAGATGTACCAGGTAAGTTTACGGTGCACGGCTGTTCATCTGAATAAGGTCATTGATTATTTTTGGACTTTTTTGAATCTGTGCTTTTATGTTCAGCTAAACGGAGGATCAAAGCCGCAGTGAAAGGTGAGCGAGCTGGAGTTGAATGTTTGACCCACAGGCTTCTTTTATTTCTCTTTTAAATAAACTATCACATTTATAAAAGTGTAACGCAGCGGATCTCTCTACGCTTGTTAAACATTTCATTTCACAGTCGGAGCGCTAACGAGGCGCTTGTTCTCCACTGCTGCTGGTAAATCTCCCACAATTTCAGGAGGTCTCTCCGCTCGATTAACCTGAATGTGACCCCAGTGTAAGCATGCGTCCTGAGCTGCGAATGTAATAGAATGCCGAAATTGCGCGGCCCTTTTATAATCGGTGCCACATTAGATACGTCCATATTTAAGCAGTACAGACATGCAGTACAGACATGCAGTAGTGTTAGTTTGCATGTAGATGTCCCTTTTTGATAACATATTTTTATTTATAATTCTTTATGTTTTTTATATGAAGCAGAGATGAAACTGGTCAAAGATGTGAAGTCTGTTTCTGAGGGTAGGTGTTTTCTCTGTATATATATCATCAGTTGTAATTGTATGTATTAAAACTCAGTGTTTAAGATGCATAATAAATAAAACGGGAAAACTGAAAACATTTAATGGTCATGGTAACAAGTTAGTGAGTCAATCAATGAGTCAGTCTGTCTGTCACTTCCATTTGTAAGTCAGTTCAGTCTGCGAGTCAGTTCAGTCTGTGAGTCAGTTCAGTCTGTGAGTCTGTTTCATCTGTGAGTCAGTTCAGTCTGTGAGTCAGTTCAGTCTGTAAATCAGTTCAGTCTGTGAATCAGTTCAGTCTGTGAGTCAGTTCAATCAGTGAGTAAGTTAAGTCTGTGAGTCAGTTCAATCAGTGAGTCAGTTCAATCAGTGAGTCAGTTCAGTCTGTGAGTCAGTTCCTTCTGTGAGTCAGTTCCGTCTGCGAGTCAGTTCAGTCTGTGAGTCAGTTCAGTCTGCGAGTCAGTTCCGTCTGTGAGTCAGTTCCGTCTGCGAGTCAGTTCCGTCTGTGAGTCAGTTCAGTCTGTGAGTCAGTTCCGTCTGCGAGTCAGTTCTGTCTGTGAGTCAATTCTGTCACTGAGTCATTTCTGTCTGTGAGTCGACGTCTATTTTTTTGTTTTGTTTTTTGTTGTCATTGAATGTTTTTCTCTGATTTCAGATAAAATCAAAACCAAACCGAAGGTGCAGCCTCCTCTGAAATCACGAGCCTCCTGTGAGTTACAGAACTCATTTTTGTTATAAAAGAAAACTATATAAGCATAAATCAGGTGGAAATAAACCCTGCTTTAAAAATAAAGGCAAAGCGATAACACAACACAATGAAACACATTCTGGATAAACTAAAATATGAAACGAGCAAAAGATTCCCACAGTCTCTGTAAATACTGACCGAAGCATCGTTTTAAATCCTGGTACTTTTGTCTGCAGTGCATTTAACTGCCGGGGTAAAATAAAGCCATGAGACGCAAAACTGCAACTGATTTACTTTTCTCATCACGCAGCGAAACCGCCACCCGACGAGAAAGCCACCACCAGGCCGAGCAAAGGAGAGAGAGAAACGACAAGTAAACCAAAAGAGAAAGACATCAAACCCGTTGGGAAAGACAAAGCAGCGTCTCACAGTACGACGGATCCGGGGGTAAAGCACACGGAGCCTGAGGTAAAAGAGAGTAAAGCTCCAGATAAATCAGTGCCAGAGGACACAGCAGCTGCTAAAGGTACGAGCTCAGCTACGTCAACTCTGCAGATCAGCTCTCAAACCACGTTCTGTATCTAATTTTCTTAATTGTTTCTTAGAAACGGTAACCGAGGCCTCAGCAGCAAGTAAGTACGGTTTGGTGTCTTTGGTGATTTTATATATATACACCTGTACTGCATTATGGGGGACAATTTGAGCACTAGGCGGAGTTTCCATGTTCTCCTCGTGTCCGTGTGGGTTTCCTCCGGGTTCTCCGGTTTCCTCCCACAGTGCAAAAACATGGATTCAAGGTAAATTGGCTGCTCTAAATTGCCCCTATAGTGTGTGTTTGTGTGTGAGTGGCTGTGTGATTAATTTGGCGCCCAGTCCTGGGTGTATCTCCCCTGTGCCCGAGACGTTCTGCCCTGGATGGGCATGGGGAAGCCCACCGGGCCCTTAATAGAGTTTATAGTATATATAATACCATGGAGTAAATTTGGGGTGATTAAAAATCTGAAATGAATATAGTGTGAGTTGTGACTACGGTGTCCATGTGTTTGCTTTCTTCAGGGGTTTTTTAAGGACACGATAAGAAATGTCGCAGTCAAGTTTCAGCTTTGTAGGTACTCGCCAAGACCCCAAACCATCCGAGGTGTTGCGTTTGATGCCGATTTGAATGAACAATCAAACGTAGGAAAGCAAGAACATGTTTTTCCAAGGACACGGTTAGGAATCCAAAGATTCAGGCAGCTAAATCGGCAGGTTTCAGATTTGTAGGTACTCTGAAAGACCCCAATGTGACACTGGCGGGGTTTAGCGTTCGATGGCGTTATCAAACATCAAACCTATGAAGATGGGAAGTACTTTGTTTTTTCCAAGGACATGAAAGGGAACCATGATGCCTAATTTCAGCCTTGTAGATATTCAGAAAATTGAGAGAATAGTGAGGAGTCAGTGAGGGCTTTGGCGTTTATAGGTATAGTTGTAGGGACCGACACAGCAGTGATGTTGACCTTCACTCGGTGACTAACCTGCTTCTGTTTATGTTTTTCAGAAGATTCCAAAGCTGAAGAAAATGTTACTGAGGGAAAGAAACCAGGTACGTTTATCAGATAATCACTGATCAGTTCATCAGGAGCAACACAACATATAGTTCCAAACTCAAAGATCTTTATTTGTTTTATTTTTAAGGAAAGATCCCCTACTTCCAGTGCGTCCTGGTGGGCGGTAAGGCCAGTCAGTACCCACTGCGTCCGATATCCCCCGCCATGACCCCTGCGATCAATCCCGCCATGATGAGAGCCATGATGGAGCAGAGAGCAAGCGTGATGGGCCAGAAGTCTCGGCCGGCGTGCCAGTAACCCTGAACCCTGCTGCTTTTAGATCAATGCTTCGGAACGTTACCCGGTGTTCCAACTACAGGAGCAAGTCATCGATACTGATCTCAGATCAGTGTGGAGACGTTAACACGATGCTAACATCATGCAGTGGTACTTTAATGTGACGCGGAAAGATGAAATCCGCTGGATTTAATTATTTATTCTGTAAACGATGTACAGAACCGGATATATTTATTGATTAGACGTTTATTTATTAAGACGATATGAGATTTTTTCGTTCACTTGTGTGTCTTAATGAAACAACAGAACGCGTGAGCGAGTGTGTCATCATAAATAACACCGCGGCTGTAATCGCGAGTGTCCTGTTGCTTTACTACAACATTTCAACACGAGTCATTAGTTTGGCGTTACCAAATCATTATAGATTTAAATTTATTCGCTAAATAAAAATATGTTTTGTTTACCACCAAAATATAATACACCGCGCTGGACAAGGTTTGCAGCGGAGTATTAATAGGTTCTGTGTGCTGACCGCTTGAAACAAAGCTTTATCGCCTACATTATGATCCCAGATAGATAGCTGCCGCAAACCGAATCCCGTTTCTGATAATTAATAATTGTATTAAAGATCATTATTCGAGTTGATGGCAGTCGCACGGCGCTTCAAACACCCGCATCGTACTACGTTTGTTAAAGCCAAAAGGCCGTGATGTTATGAGTGTACATCACTATGACAACAGTCAACCAGATGGTGGCGTGAGAACTAACTGCTGTATAATAAAGGACAAAACATTCTGCTTGCACTTATCAAAGCTGTAATACTGTACAGAAAACTTAAAAGTGTTTTTATCTAGAAAATAATTTAAATAATAATATAAAAGGTTTAATGGTTGAAAGTCGACCTTAAACACCATTACCGAGTCCGACCTGCAGGAGTCAGTGCAGGATATTATCTGCAGGACATTAGTGGTATATTTATTGACCATTGTGACATCATTTTGTTTCCGTGTTAACGTGTTTCTTTATAATAGTGTAAATGTTATATAACCTTAAGTATTTCTGTAGTAGGATTTGAGGCATCCCTCTGGGGTAAGGTCTGGGCCCAATACATTTTTGCCGAATGAAAGAAAAAACACACGTTGATTGTGGCTCGGTAAGAAAAAAGGCCGTACGTTAAAATTTTGAAAATTGGATTCCATGGTTTACTGATAAAACTAAATTGTTCGAATTTAAAAAATAAAAAATGCCAGGCACCGCTAAGGTGACGCGGTCAGAGGTTAGATTGGGTTTAATTTCCAGTTGGGTTAAACACATGAGTTCGCATGTTTTCCATGTGCCCGAGAGGGTATTTACAGGATCGAGTCATATATACGAACCTGTCGTACTGTGGCGCCCCCAATGGACACAGCTGAAAGAAGTAGAATGGAATTCAGGTGTCCAGAGGTGTTCAGGACCGTAGATCAATTACAGTTTGAATGTTCTTGCTTTAAATTAACCTTAATGTCAGTATGGGCCCTTGAGCAAGACCCTCAAGCCTCATGGATGCTGACCCCGGGCTCTGACCCTACACTCCCAAACAACCATTTGGGATCGTTGTGGGTCGTGAACCTTCTTTCATTAAACCACAGATTAATAATCTGATCAAAATAGAGCAGATTAACACAGGTGTCATTCATAAACCTTGAACATGTAATATGATTGCAAAAGATGACCATGTGACATCACATCGAGTGTAACCAGTTTAATCCGTTACATTTGTGTTTATTGTTTAAATACATATAAAAACATGGACTTTTATTTAAAGGTTATTATTATTATTATTTAATCTTATGAGGAGGGTATAAATTCATGTGGGTACAGGGGTGTGGAGGAGATTTAGGGAATATCTGACCTGAAGTTTGATCCTGGCAGATTAAAGAAGAGCGAGGACCTCAGGATTAGGCTGACTTTGATGTAGCGCCCCCTGCGTTTGCCTTCTCATCACCTCGCAGTTTCATGTCAGTGCTTTGAAATAAAAATAGAGTCTGTTAGAATCACGGTTTCATTTGTGGTGGCCTCAGAAGTTTGTAACTGTTCAACTTAACACTGATCGACTTAAAGCCTGACTGCTTGATTCATTTGCATGATGATTGTTTTGATTACATATTGATAACGAGATTAAACTTACAATTTGTTCTAATTATCTGATCAGTTTGTGATCATTTTTTTGTCTTTTGTCTTTGAAATGTGCTATGATTATTATTAAATGAATAAACTTTAATTTCGGTATTTTTTGAGTGATTTTGTGTGTGTATTTGTGTGTGTTTAGTAGCAATCTTGATTGGGGAATTTAAAAATCCAAAAACTAAGCCACTTATCGGTAAACGTCGGTATTGCAGGCTTTTAATATGAATTAAAACCTAAATAAGAAGCCAAATTTAGCATCATTGAGACATAGTCTTGTTTAAATGATGAGGTTTTAAACTTTAACTACTATTATTTTTTGTCCAATTATTTTGTCACCACATTATTAGTTAGAACGAAAAACAACCTTACAGTTGTTTACATGAGCTATTCAGGAATATAAATATTATAACCAGTGTAATCACATTTTTAACCTATTTACTAATTAGACTAGTTAATTAGTGATTAGTACCTTAACTTTCTCCTCATTGGATTGTAGATAAAACATCAGAAATTAAGTCGTAAAACAGCCATTAAAGGGTTTCAGCCCTACAATAAAACGAGTTTAAACTTCATTTCACAAACATTTTGGTCACAAATGTTTCTTTTCCTATTTTAGTTTTTATAATAAAGACATTTTAAACACAAATAAACCGTCTCTACCTTTCTGTGATCCGCTTTTAATATCCTCCATCATCAAAATCCACCAATGAGGTCAATGGTTGATTTGAGTGACAGCGTCAATAGCCAATAAAAAGTTAATCTAGACCTGCTGCTTTGCCGGTTCCAGAAAACAGGTGGATTATAAAATAAATACTGTTGGGTTTTGTAAAGACTTAAAAGAGTATTTTTTTTAATGTAATCACACTTGTTTTTAAGCGTTTATTTTAGTATATATTATTTAAAAATGACATTATATTAATATATACAGTATAGGTTCGCTTTAAAAACGCTTACATTAATCCACCTAATGAACTAAAATTCATTCACATTCACTCACACAGCCACACACACACAAACACAAACTATATGCGACAATTTAGAGCATTTCATTTACCTTGAGTCCATGTTTTTCAACTGTGAAACTGGAGAACCAGGAGGAAACCCACGTGGACACGGAGAGATCATCGAAACTTCACCCAGATTGGGTTCGAAACAGGCGAACATTCAGAAGTGTTCAAGAAGCAAAACCTCTGCTAAATACATAAATTACATCCTGATCTATATGATAAATGGTGAAATAGACTATAACTATTTATGCACTGGACTACATTTATGTCTCAATATCGCCGATATATTCAGTGTAAAACTGTAGAACTTGATCCGTCCGTTATTACCGGCTCTTGATCTTAAGTTCATGTGCCTACTTGAACAATAGACCGTTTTGTGAATTAAACATCATTTAGAGAGTATTAAACAGATGCTCCTCCAGGCTGTTGTGTGGACCTCTTTCCAGCTCAACCTTTTTCTTTGTGTTAATTGAATTAAATGCAATAAATGAAGCAGAAACACAGACAGATGCTCCTGGTGTTGTTCTGATTCCTACACCACTGCCTGAGTTAACCCACATCCAAGAAAAGCAGAAGAAAACGGGAGCTATTCTGAGCCGAATTCTCCATCGCACCCCCCTGAAATAAACCTGACCTTATAGGCAAGGTGCCGCATCCTGCGCCTCCGTGCTGGTGAGCCACTCAGCTGCTGCCTGTGGAAAACTGGGTTGGTACAAAGGCTGAATGTTTGATAAGTGCCCACTGTAAAGCCCTGATTATGTATACATACATACATACATACATACATATACCTGCAATAATCTCTGCCTAAATACATTTAAAAAGCCATGCGAGTCCCAAGCCGGTGGCATGATGGACGATCGTCTCCTTATGCCATTGTGTTATGAAAGTTTATGAGTCACCCGCTCAGCGCAGCTGTGCTCTGTAGAAACGAGCGTTCCCCCAGCCGTGGCGCTTCCTCGGGGCAAACTCGCTGCTCGCTCTCTGATTCAGTGTCTGTTTTAAACCATGGCAATTTATTCAATGTGGGAGCCGCTGGTTTAAATAGACAGTGAAACCATGACCCCCTTATTAGCTCTGACATCTCCAGCTCTCGCGCAGGCGAAAAAGGCCTGAGAGGAAAGCGCACTGGGCTCCCTGATGAAGAAGCCACCCTGATCTGAAGCTGATGGGAACGGAGAAGGGCCTCTTGACTGTGATGCTGTAACAAATACCAGAGAAGCAGTGTTTGCTTAGACACATCATCTCCGAAGTCACACGTTATCCTGCAGGGGCTCCGATGCTAAATTATGTAGGAGTTTGGAGATGCCCTGCTGTAGCTACACACAGGGGGCTGGTGTATGTACACTCAACGTTATGAAGTACGAGTTTACATTATCTTTATTCAAATCAGAAATGAATAACTCCCATTATTTTGTTTTCTTTAAATCAGGACGCCAACGAACAGGTGAACTCAGGATGGTTAATGATTCCCAGTACTACAGTGACGCTGACACGGTGGTGCTGAATTAAAGTGTGTGAGTTTATATTTCCCTAGACGCGATGGCATTTTTAGAAGCCTTTGAAAAGAAAAGCTTGAGGAGATGTGAATATTTATTCATTGTATTTTGTTCCTTCCTTCCTTCTGCACATAAATGACTTTGTAAAGACATATGCACTTATTTAACAACCTTTGAAATACTTCTTCTAAATCTGTGACAATGTACAGGGCTGTTTTATTACTGTTATTATTATTGATATTATTATTGTTATTATTATTACATACAATCAAGGTGATTCGCAATAAAATAAGCAAATAGAAATAAAAGAAAAAAAGTGTCGTCAGGTTTTAATACTGAAATACTTCTACAGCAAAGGGTGTTTACAAAAGCGGCGGGCTCCTGGATTCAGAGTGGAGGGGTGGAGGGGTAGCTTTGGTTGTAGTGGTTATACATTTATACTCATTCACGAGTGCTAATAGAAAACAAGGCTCGATTATGGAGAAAGAGAGAGAGAGAGTGAAAAACATTCATGGTGACCTAAAAAATATATAAAAAGCATGTAACACGTGGTAACGTATAAAGGTCGTAACCTTAAACCTTAAGTACTGATTGTTCTACTAACATGCTTCTGCCGGATCAGTTCAGGTGAACTTGGACCGCACCGGACCGAGCAAAACGTCATTAAACCACATTAAACGTAAACAATCCTGACTGGCTAGAGTGAAATATGGAAGAACACCAACCATCAAACGCGGCATGGATGACTCTTATTTACTTATGGAGCTCGGTGGAGAACAAACGAACAAACACAAGCTTTTACGGACCGTCCTACATCCGAATGAAAACGGGCTTAGCGGCATGGAACTTAGAAAATCAGTAAGCCTTTAATTCCAGTGACTCCTCACATCTATTCTCTATCCCACACACACCTACCATCAATTCCAACTCTGCACTGGTTTGAAAAATGGAGATCTAGTCAGAACCACTTCTGGTTCCCTGCCGGTTCTATCAGAATGCAAGTGGGCCGAAGGTGGCCCTCTTATTAAAACCTTCATTCGGCCCACGTGTCCCAAAACACATCTGGTCCGAGTCTGACAGGAATACGGATCCATAAGTGTCCCACATGTATCAAAATAGATCTGGTGATTTGCATGTTCTTCTGATGTCGGACTTCTGACAGCATCTACTGTACATCATTCATCTTTAACCTGACGGACCCATTATGAACCCCCGTAATGCAACTTGCAAAAATAAATAAAAAGATCTTTCTTAACGAGGTTAGGAGTGAGAGCGCTTGAGCCAAATTGGATGCAAGTGACCGGAAGGAAGACCACGAAATGACTCGATTAGGCAGTCTGTATTGATCTACTTTTCTAAACGGAACAAATTGAGAACATCACCCGGGCCGTGGAACTTCTGGAGTGGAGCTGGAGCCAAACAAACACTCAGGTAATGTATGAAACGCGGACAAACACCGTTCAGAAGTGTACACTGTAAAGAATCATTAATACTTTGGGTAAATTCTACTCATCTTTCTTCTTGTTAACGTTCTAAGAATCTTCAAAATAAAGATTAAAGTATTGGGACACGCCTTTTCTGAATGGAATCCAGGTGTTTTGTTCAGTCCCATTGGCACGGGTGTGTCAAATCAACCACCTGGCCATGCATGCAACCATTTGGGGAAGGCCCTTTTCTCCTGCTGTGCCATGGTACACAATGCAAGATGTGCATGACATGGTTGGGAGGGTTTTGTGTGGAAGAACTTTACTGGCTCGTATTGAGCCCTGACCTCAAAACCATCCAATTTCCCTCAGATTAACTAGAATAAGGTTAGTATTCTAGGCCCCTAGTATCAGTGCCTGACCTTACAAATGCTCTTCTGAATAATAAAAGCTTGTGGAAAGACTTCCCTGAAGAGTGGAAGCTATTATAGCTGAACTGGAGGACCAGCATGATGGTCATATACTGTATGATGTCATAAAAGATCCTATAGTATGGATGTCCTTATACTTTTGGCCATATAGTTTAAATGAAATACTGCAGTGTTTCTGTCCTGGAAAAAAGAAGGAATTAATGACATTAAAAATGGTTCCTCCACCAAGAACATTCTAGATGGTCCTTAACCTAACGCCTCTAGAACTCTTATTTTGAAATAATACATTATTCACTATAAGACGATATTGTGTGATGATATTCAACGATTAACAAATAGTGAGTACGTTTTTCGGTCAGTCCAAACACCACATCCATAAGGTAATGTAAAAGCCGGGCGCGGTGGCCGAAGTGTTGCTCACACCATGTGCCCGTCTTTACGCCCGATGTCGTTCAGACGTCATACAGCACCGTGGCTACTGGCTAATCTGAGTGTTGCCGATACGTTTAGTCTAAATCGAAGTGACGTTATGTGGCGTGAAAGAGTGACGGGTGGAGGTACCTCAAACGCTCACCACTGCTAAAAGGAAACCAGTGAACCGTCTAGCCCCTAAAAATCAGTGCCACCTAGTGGTATCCGATCTTCATTACACCTCACTGTGTAAAGGGCTTTTTGCTCGAAAACACTACGACCTGAACACCGCGTATCTAAGATGCCATCTATAGAAAGCGCAATATCGAATACTTCTACATTATACATAATACTTCCAGACACCTTTCTGTACTAAACAAGACTATAAATCCTGAGCTGCACTCGATGATTCAGATGAGCGACATGGCGAAGGGCCTCACGACGCCGCGCCGACCACGAAGAAGCACATGGAGAATGTTCGCAGCAGTCTGTACATGATGGACATGTTCATGTCGCTATTACGCAGTACAGATCGAAATTGGCACTTGACAATTACATATGGATGTCTCCCCGCAGCGTCCGGCTTCGGAAATGGTGCGCGGGCTTTTCGTCAGGATCTCCTGCAGCTCCTCTTATCCTAAATCTCTTTCAACTATTTTCTTTTTTTTGGAATTTTTTTTTTGTACATGTTCTATACTCCGGTTAAGGGAACTGGGTGCTTGACTCCCTAGTGTTCCGAGCAGGCCTTGATGTTTGCTCATTGCCATGGGGATCGAAAGCCTTTAGTCCAGCGAAAGCAGAGGCTGCATGTTCTCCTCCTCGCTTTTGATCTTTTCTGCCCGTTTAAGCACTCCGGGCTCCACCACCGACTGGGACCTGCGCACATAAAAAAGAGATGGTCAGGCACCGAGGCCACGTGGTCAGGGAAGTGTCGGAATGAAGTGCACATAAAGGTTTTACAAGTGTCTCTCAGTTTCACACCGACATTGATGAAGGACCAAACACCCACTTAATCAGACACACCCCCTTTTTCTCCACTTTTATGCGACTTCGCCTGGGAGTGTCTTTAAAGTAACGTTTCGTGAACTGGAGATACACTTTCTCGTTGGAAATGTATGATGGCTGCCGCTGCCGTCCACCCTCTTCACTCATTTCCAACGCTGCGCCACCTTCCTTCCAAACTCATCCAATATACTGTACCGTGCACCCACCCGCTTACATCCAAGCACAGCATGGGGTGCGTTAATGCCCCATCACCACAAACTCCCGATGATAAGGCAGCGCTCCTGCTCGCACAACAACACGTCGTGCCGGACAGCGTCCAGTAGAAACCTTTAAGCAACATTAGGCGCGCCATCTTGCCGTTTGAACTTGTCATAGCAAATTGGCAAGACGGCAGGCCTGCTTTCACTTGGGAGTTACAGCTGGATGCCGTTCGGCACGATTTGTTGGTGCAAGTAGATGCACTTCCTGGAGTTTGTGGCCAGATGGAGGGAAGCGGCGGCGGAGGGCTGGAGTGCGCCTATGTGGAAACAGTGA
>JAOUQT010117323.1:0-19290 GCA_025769995.1 Xyliphius kryptos | reverse complement strand
CTTTTATACGGCGCCCGGGGAGCAATTGGGGTTAGGTGCCTTGCTCAAGGGCACTTCAGCCAGAGTACTTGGTGGGAGTCCTTACTCCCCGATGACTGTGCCACATTTTCTCCAAATTCACAAGCTCCTGAATTTATAAGCTCATTGCCAACAAAAAAATCCTACACCTAAAAATGCTACACGGAAATGTGGTTATATATTAAGGTTTACCTCATTCATAATAATTAAAGTAAGTATTTTTTTCTTTTGTTCAGATAATCTCCAAGTGATACAATTTGAAGGTTCTTGTGATAAATAGCATGTGCTTATAGCCCTTTCACTTGCTCCACTTTCATAATTAGTTGGCAGCATTAGCTGGAGTAAAAGGTTAAAACCCATTAAATTATATTTTCTTTTTGAGAAGTGTGCAAAATTGATTCAGTTCTCTGGGGGTCTTCTGCTCAGTTTTCTGTGCATTTGTGGGGATTCCTGCAAAAGTTAGTTAATATATAATTTATAATCTGTCAAATAAAACATACTGCCTTCAAATATTTTTTTTCTGCAAAGAATATCAGATTTAATGCCAGATTTAATGACATCTTTTTTTTATTAGTAAAGAAACTATAAACCTTTGTTAGAATGGTGTGGTAGGGTTGTAATATGTAAGACCAGGTTAAGCGCAAATGCACAACACAAGAATGAAATGTAAAAAATAACTTTACTTTTATTTCAGCAGGGAACATACAGTGAGTAAAAAATAGAATGAAAGCGAATAACTAGTTATTTTCTGTTTTGTGTTCTTTTACTCCATTCAAACACCAGCATATGTTACGATTCATGTAATTACAGCCTATTGCAGGAAATTTGGTTAAAGCGTTTTTGTAAAACGTCACAGCAGCACTTTTTTCATGCTGCTTTTTTTTTATTACTGTTCAGTCAGATGCTACACTACTCTTTAAAAATGCATGGGATTAAAAGAGAACCGACTGCAGTTATATCAATCATGCCCAGCCAAGTGTGCTAGCATAGAGGTAGCAAAATTGACACTTGACAGTTCCCCATGTTGGTGCGAAGGGATTTGCAATCACCTCTAAAAGTTTTTCCTCTCATTTTTTCCCTTGTCTTTCTTGCTTTTGCTTTTTTAATTTTCTTTTGTATAAACTTCGTGCTGTGCATTTTTATACATTGTACATCTGACATTTGCTTATCTGAATAGACTTATCTTTGTACTTTTTTTTAGCACAGACAAGACATTAAAGGGGTTTTAAATATATATATATATATATATTATTATTATTTTTTTTTTATCAAATCATTTAACCTAGCATTATTATTTAGAGCATAAATCCATCTGTATTTTTCAGGAAAAAAGATGGTTGTATTGGATTTATTTAAGCAAAGCACATGGTACTGTTAGGGATCATGGCATGCTGGTGAAATATGTGGGCAGGATGGACCCAACCACACAAAACAGAACCACAAAAGATCCATTTTGGGTTTCTTAATCCAACAGAATGTGGTAGCCATGTTATGTACATGCTTGGAGGAAGCCCTGTTTTGACAGAAGTGTTTCTCCATACTAATGTAACGAATCATGCAATTTCCCACTGTCTACACGCTTAAACAAGGAGCCTCTTAACAGCGAAATTCAGGGAGTGATTATTGGCTACAAAAGCACATGCAGGTGCAACTGTTCCATATCGTGTAGGAGCTTGCCTAATATTGAACGTGAAGCGTGGCTAGAAGTAAAATATCCTCTAGCCACATTACAGCTACATTGCACTATAAAGATTATAAACTTCTAAAATGTTTTAAAGTTGTTATTTCTGAGTACTAATTACAATGCTTGCTCAATATCACTGAATAAGATAAAGTTATGCACATTTATTTCTTTTTATTTACTACTTGTTTAATGTGCTTCCTTTGCTACTATAACAAAACAGATTTTCCCAAAGTGGGACTAATAAAGTTACATCTTATCTTATCCTATACCAAATCTTTGTGTTCTTGCTAAGATTCTAGATTCACATGTAAACTGTCAACTAAAATAATTTGTAGCAGAAAATAACATTTTAAGTGAAAGACAACCTGGAATTAGTGGGTTGGATAACAAGCATCATTGTGCTGCTCTATTTGTTGATTTATCCAAGGCATTTGATCCGGTTGACCATGAACTGTTGTTAGCTCGATTAAGAGATATTGAAATAGGTGATAAAACTTTTAATGGTTTAGAAATTACCTTACAGATAGAACACAGTGTGTATACTCAGAGGGTCACACATTTTCTTTCTTGTAGATGACCATGGAAGTTCCTCAAGGTTGAATTTAACCTAATAGCTCCTATATTATTTTCTATTTTTATTAATAATATTGGAAAGGGCATGCCTACAGCTAAATTGCATCATTATGCAGATGACACAATAGTCTATTCAGTGGCTTCTTCTTTGAGTCAGGCAATCGCTGAACCGCAGACTGCCTTTCAACAAGTACAAGCCTCACTAAATGGACCAAAGTTGGTTCTTAATGTAAGAAAACCAAATGCATGACCTTTTATAGAGCTTGCTCTGTAATTGCAAAGTTTTTAAAAGGGACTGAAATAGAAAGAGTGACAGCCTATAAATACTTGGGTATTTGGATGGATGAAATGCTGTCCTTTAGGGGACATATTAAAGACCTAATAAAAGAATTGAAGGTAAGATTAGGCTTTTATTATCGTAATAGGTACTGCTTAAATATAGCAATTAAAAAAAAAAGTGGTACAAGCTAGTACATTTTTAAGTGTGTAAGATCCTGTGTGGTAATCCTCCTTGCCTCTGTTCCTTCCATCATTCCTGCTGTTCTAACTTTCCCGCATACGTGTGCTCGGCTCCCCTCGCGGCACCAAGATGCTCGGTAGTGGGGTATTCCACACGGTGCGGGAGTGAGTTTCTTGCTTTGTGTTTGGGCTTTGCTATTTTCACATCTGTGCAGAACAGAGCTACGGATGATGGGGTGAAGGACGAGGGGTGCGGAGAGCAGGAGAGCTCTTCTTGCTGTCTGAACGGGGCCACCACCAATGCTGTACTCCTAGGACCCCCGCTAAAGCTCCTAGTTCACTGAAAGGTTCTTCTGCGAGTCTGAGAAGCTATCGGCTTTCATGCCCCAGGTCTGCACCCTGTAGGCCGTCCAGCCCCAGGTGTGCACCCTGGAGGCCGTCCAGCCCAGACCGCACCCTGGAGAAGCGTAGTGCTCAAGAAGCTCCAAGCAATCCTAAGAGGTGAAGCACCCTGAACCGTCCGTTACGCCACCCGCCGGAGAGGCAGAGCACCAGAGGCCATCCGCCACTCCGCCCACGGGAGACGCGGAGCACCAGAGGCCGTCCGCCACGCCGCATGCCGGAGAGGCGAAACCCAAGTCTCAGAGGGATGGAGCACCCCAGGTCTGCCATCGGAGAGGGGCTGTCTTCTGTTTGCCGCTATCCTGTTTTTCGTTGCCCACTGAAAATGGCGCACATCCTGTGTCTGAGGCGGCATGGAAAAAGAGGGGGCGTGATGTCATGTGTGCCATGCACCTGTGACATTTGTGTGTCTTCCTAGGTTCAGTTAATTAATCATTTGCCCTTATTGTCTTGTCTTGCATTAATTCACTGCTTTAATTCATTGGTTTATTGGGTTGGGGACTTTTGTTACATATATCCGGGGTTTCCGTTCGTCAAAGGGCATTAATTTCGTTATGTGTTGTCCGCGTTTTCCCTATGTTGTGTTTTTCCCTGTGTTTTCTTTCAAAGTCGTTCTCTTACCGCCACCTCCTGGATCCATGCAGCGTGGTTAGCGCGCCGCAATGAAGGTATGACAGCGATATGTCAATACAGTATGTATTTCCTAAGGGACATAGAAGGATCCTTTAGCTCTAGCTGTATATTTATTATACATACGGTGGTGTGGAAAAATGTTTGCCCTTCCTTATTTTCTGTTGTTTTGCAGGTTTGTCACACTTAAGTGTTTCAGAACATCAGAGTAAAAGATCCAAACCTACATGGCACTGTGTGAAAAAATAATTGCCCCACACCAAGGCCAAAAGATCTTTAAAAATCAGGAATTTAGGAACAACTGAGAAAAACGTAATTAAGATCTATCAGTCTGGAAAGGGTTATAAAGGCATTACCAAAGCTTTGGGAATTCAACAAATCAGACTGAGAGACATTACACACATATGGTTAAGAAATGGAACAGTGGTGAACCTTCCCAGGTGTGACTGGCCACCCAAAATTACTGCAAGAGCGCAGCGATGACTCATCCAAGAGGTCACAAAAGACCCCACAACAATGTCCAAAGAACTGATGGTCAGAGTTCATGCTTTCACCATCAGAAAAAGACTGGGCAAAAATGTCCTGCATGGCAGAGTTCCAAGAAGAAAACCACTGCTGAGAAAAAAGAATATTAAAGCTTGTCTCCATTTTCCCCAAAACACATCTTGATGATCCCCAAGACTTTTGGGAAAACATTCTGTAGACCGAAGAGACAAAAATTTAAATCTTTGGAGGTGTGTGTCCATTACATCTGGCGTAAAAGAAACACTGCATTTCAGAAAAAGAACATTATACCAACAGTAAAATATGTGATAGTCTGGGGCTGTTTTGCTGCTTCTGGACCTGGAATTCTGCTGTCTACCAAAAGATCCTTAAGGAGTATGTCCGACCATCTGTTTGTGACCTCAAGCTGAAACAAACTTGGGTTCTACATCAGGACAATGATCCAAAACACAACAGCAAGTCCACCTCTGAATGGCTGAAGAAACAAAGCATGAAGACCTTGGAGTGGCCTAGACAAATTCCTGACCTGAATCCTACTGAAATGCTGTGGTATGACCTTAAAAAGGCAGCTCATCCTTGAAAACCTTCAAATGTAACTGAATTAGAACAATTGTGCAAAGTTGAGTCAACCAAAATTCATCCAGAACGCTGTAAAATACTCATTGCAAGTTATTGCAAACGCTTGGTTGTAGTTGTTGCTGCTAAGGGTGGCCCAACCAGTCATTAGGTTTAGGGGGAAATCACTTTTTCACACAGGGCCATGTAGGTTTGGATAATTTTTTTCCTTAATAATAAACGTCTTCATTTACAAATTGCATTTGGTGTTTACTTGTGTTGTCTTTGACTATTAATAAATTAGTTTAGAAAAAACAGGAAATGAGGAAGGGGGCAAACACTTTTTCACACCACTGTACATGAAGCTTTTATTTAAATTGCGATAATGCAGTTGCTAAGTTTCAGGGCTGTTATGCAGGGTTTTAATAGACTATATTATATTATCTGCTATTCTTTGGTTAATTGACCATTTAAATGTACATATTGAATTGACTGGCACTATTACAAATATCATTACAACTTAAACCATTATCATTTAAGAATAAGGCCAAAGCAACTGCATAAAACTTTCTGTTTATTATGTATTTATTTGGGTTTAGTTGTGTGAATCTAAACCTACAGTATTCAAGTCATGCTAAAATAAGCTTATTGAGCAGACAGCAGAACATTTATTCATTCATTTAACATCATTAAACAGTAATAATAAAATTGCAGTCCATTTGACTAATGGACCATCATTTCTGTAAGTGTACAATCAAAATGGCAAAGACAGTTACAGTATATGCTGAAGAGACACATTAAGTAAAAAAAAAAAATAAATCTAACAGTGTCTTTATAATGCTTATGGCTGTAAGTGGAAGCACAAGTGGAAGGTAGGTTCACTTTGGTTTTAAAATCAGGTTTCAAGTTGACATATTATAAAAGCTAAAGCAGATAGCCAGAAAGGACAGTGCAAGTTAACAGTTTAAACTAAAAAAGTTTTGAAAAATGTAAATTCATCAGTCTTGGGTCTCTCACAGGCTCATTTCCTTATAATGACCTCATTTAGCAAGCAGCACTCTAAAACAAACCTCTTTGCAATGAGGAACCAATTGATGCGTGAAGCCTTTTGTATTACAAGAGACATTGATTTGTCTCACCAAAGGGTGTGAGAGTTGTCAGTGCCTGCGACATTTCCAGCACCATTTCTCCCCCTGGATGTCCTTTTTCTTGTCAGCTGGAAATATGGCAAACATTGGATAGCCATTAGAAACAACAGCAGTGCCAGGTCTCACAAGTTCTAATCGTAAAAAGTAAAGTCATTGAATAAAAAGAGTGTCTAGGGATTTAGCTGCAGGTTTGGGGCTCTGTCTTCATTTCATGGTGATTATTTCAATAGGACTTTTGCACTAATTGCATGCTGCAAGCATCACTTAAGAAGATGGCATGCAATTTTTAAAATGTATAGTAAGGTTTAATAGGGTAATAATGTGTTTCACCTTTGTTAATCATTGCAGCTAAATAAGTAAAAAAAAATATTATATGAAAGAACATATACCATATAGAATAATATCCACAGGAATTCCCAATCAAAAATAAACGGAAATTGTAAGAACTGTCACTGATATGAGCATTTAAAATTTCTTTATAGTAAATCAAGAGGGAAAAAAATCACTACTTTAAACTATAGGTAATGAAGACCAATTAAAACTGGTGTCACAGATAAGTGGGTACATTAATGTCCAGAATGATATATTTAACTGTTACACTGTGCTGCTGCTAGGATACTGAAAGAAAAATAGGATAAAAAAAGTAAGTATACAGGGTGTCAATACCCAGAGGATAAAGAAGTAATAAAGATTATGTCAACCAAATCAACAACAGAAAACAAATTTATGTTTCTATTCAGAAGAAATCTTAAAAAAAGTAGTGAAAATATACCATGAATCAGAACAAGGTTAGTACAAGGTTAAGGCTAAAATAGCAGGAAAGACAGTAAAGTAGATAATCTAATTTAAGGACCCTGGAGCAACAGAAAAACCCCACAAAATGTATAACAAATGGGAATTGTCAATACAATAGATGTCAATCTAATAGATGTAACATTTATAGGAAAATACATTTTAAATCTAAACTGCCTAATAATAAAATATTTGATAACTTATTTTATAAACTTTTAAACTTATATACATGTTCACTACTATTTGAAATAAAGGACTACTAATTCAAACAGTCTATTACTTTGACACTAATATAATAAAAAATATATGTGGTATTTTTCATGCAAACTACTAAGAATGTGAATTTAAACAGTGCAGCCTGTGTGTTGATATAAAATAAGTATATGACGATTTTAAATTTGTTTTGTGTGTTAAAGGTGTTCCTAATTCCACCTATGGCAAAGTAATTATAATTAAACTGGAGTCACAAGATATTTTCAAATCCAATGACACGTGTCTCTAAATTTGACATCTTGGACAGGTGCACACTAAATGATTTATGCTGGTCTCAGAGCACATAAATTATGTTCCTATTTATTTCTAGACCACAGTCAATAGATAAGGATCAATCAAAAATACAAACCTATGATGTTCGTACAGTGCGACGCAGAATAACATATAGAAGATTAATAGAGATTAATGTTTTGGTATAACCAACATTATTGTATAAATACTAACCAATAAACCAAGTGTGTATAATATAACATATATTTTGAAATACATTATAGAATATAAAACTATTTTGACAGCCTTTTTTATTGTAATTTTACTATCAAAATCAGTGGCTATTTCTTAACAGCTATAAAGGCAATATATCTTCTTCAGTTTAGCTATTGACATGGGAGAATACAGGACTCACTCTTAAAAGCCACATAGCCAAAAAGACACGCAGACTTCACACAGAATCAACTTTTGCACACCACAACCAGAGATTGGACCCAGGACCTTCTAGCTTCTATCATCTGCTTTGCCACCATGTCACCTTTCCAATAACTGATTACCACCTGGTTTTGAATGCATAATGAGAGTGTGTTAAGAGTGTGTCTGACAAAGAACCCTGTCTTGAATGACTTTAAGATTTTAAGAAAAGCTGCTTTATAAATCTGTGGGTGGATGAGGACAAGGATTTTACATATTACACATTAAATTCATCTATTGTTAAAGTGAACTCATCTTTCTTTGTGAAGATGAAAACCCAAGGACCTGTTGTTGGACAACATTTTTCAAGATTAAAAAAAGAGCATATTGGCTTAGATAGCTCAGTAGAATTTAAATTGTTATATCAGCACTTGCTGTTTTACAATGTGTGTAAGATTTTTAAAAAGTCATGACAAATAACTTTAATATATATACAGTGGGGCAAAAAGTGTTTAGTCAACCACTGTGTAAGTTATCCTACTCAGAAAGATGAGGGTGGTCCGTAATTTTCATTATAGGTACACTTTAACTATAAAAGACAAAATGAGAAAATACATTCAGAAAATCACACTAAGATTTTTTTTGATAGAATTTATTTGTAAATTATGGTGGAAATATTTTTTGGTCACCCATATTTAAAGATTTTTTCCATCCTCAACTCGTTACGTGTATTAATGGAACCTATATGATCTCGTTAATTGTATAAAAGATCTAAAACACCTGTTTTTCGAAAAGTTTTTTGAAGATGCTGAGTGACCAAGCCTTAAGGATAGTGTTCAACCATTTAGCAGTGGTGAATAAAATGGAGTGAGAAGTAGCACCTCAGTGAGTTGGAATCACCAGGCGACATTCATCACTTCTGTAGTGCCAGGCATGTTCCCCTGCTTAAGCCAAAACGTGTTATGGCCCCTCTAAAGTTTGCCAGACAGCATATGGATGATCCAGAAGAGGATTTGCAGACTATCATGTGGTCAGATAATATAAAAATACAACATTTGGGTAAAAACTGAACTCTTTGAGTTTGGAGAAAAAAGGATAATGAATTGCATCCCAAGAACACTATACCTACTGTGAAGCATGGGAGTGGAAACATTGGGTTTCAGGGCCTGCAAAGGGGACAGGTTGATTGATCGTGTTAAGGAAAGAATGAATGGGGTCAAAACCATCAGTGAGAGCATTGAAGATGGAACATGGCTGAGTCTTCTAGGATGACAATGATCCCAAACACACTGCTCATGCAACGAAGGACTGGCTCTGTTAAAAGCATTTCAAGGTCCTGGAATGTCATAGGCAGTCTCCAGACCTTTACCCCATAGAAAATCTGTGGAGGGAGTTGAAAGTCAGTGTTGCCCAGCAACTGCCTCAAAACATCACTGCTCTAGAGGAGATATGCATGGAGGAATAAGTCAAAATACAGATACAGTGTGTGAAAACCTGGACTTACAGGAAACGTTTGACCTTTGTTACTGCCAACAAAGCTAATCTTATAAAGCATTGAGTTGAACTTTTTTTAATGACCAAATTCTTATTTTCCAACATTGAAAAAATCCTACAATGTGATTGCTTGGATTTTTTTTCTTATTTTGTCCCTCATAGTTGAAGTGTACCTATAATGACAATTACAGACCTCTCTCCTTTTTCTAAATAGGCTGACAAAATGGCTGACTAAATACTTTTTTGCCCAACTGTATAAATATACATACAAACATATATACTGTACATATATCATTTTAATTTCTTAGAAGCACAAGGTTAAGATTTGACAATTGTGGACCACTTATGAACATTTTCAAATAATGATGACAGTATAAGCCTTAGCTCTGTTGTCCACTGGCTGTTAAAAGTTGCTCTAAGCTTTTAAAAACATGGCTCTATTTCACCTTCTGCAAGTCTTTTTGACCCCTATGTCCATATGCCCAGTTTTCAAAAAAGTACTGTGTCTGTGTTAGTGCAAAATGGGATGAATATTTAAACATAATGAAAACAGGATAAGTCATAATGTTCTAGTTCGTTGTCCAGTGAGTGTTAAAAGTCACTCTTAGCTTTTAAAACAAAGTTCTTTTACACCTTTTGGAGGACCTTTTGACCCTGACAACCATATGCACAGTCTTTTTTTAGGAATAAAAGGGATCTGTGTTGGTGCATAATTGTGTTGAACTCTATCTATGAGAGTGATGCAGAGGTTTTCTTGACTGGAACAGGCAATTATGGTCCCTAGGGCAGCACTCAGCCTACTCAGTCATGTCCAAAAATTATTACCCCATCTGAAAGAAATATACTGTGGATTATGCATTATTAAATAATGAGGTACATAAATGTGCAGTCTTGATTCAATTCTTCCTATAAATGTTTTATCTGCTTTTTACCACTTTGGAGTCTTTTTCTTGCTCATAGCCATCCAACATTCATAGTCACAGCTGTAGATTTCACACATTGTCTGGTTGAGCCACAGGATTTCCTCATAATAGGGTTCATTTGTAGCAAAGGGATTTAGACATTTTGTGCTTTCAAACTTTTGTACAATACATTACAGTACAGAAAACTAGTCATATAGTAGTGTGAATATAATTCACTCGGTAAAGATGTTACATTTAATGCATTTTACTGTATTTACAAAAACACTGATTATCTCTTCATCATGGCACCTTTTAGTAAGTATATATATTATGCAGAAATGAAAAAAAAATCCTAGTTTGCCTTTCAGCACTAGGGATTTGACACATCAAACACATAGATAATTGCACAAGAAAAACAATTGTGTGCTCATTTTTTACGTAGCTTAATTCATTATTGAGTTATTGCCACGTTTATTATTGTTACATCCGTGGACATAACTCAGAGGTTAACCGATGATGCGCAAAAAGACTTCAATGCATGAAACCCTACCAGACCACCCATCTCCCATGCCACAATTAGCAAACTGCTTGCCAAATTTTGTGCTACTGGTTTGTTGTTAGATAGCCCAAATCTGGACTATGAAATCTGTCAACAATTAAAAAACATCAGTGGCTGTTCTGGCAGCATTCACCAAGAGCCCACAGTGTAGCCCTTGATGTATGTCCCTGGATTGTGGCATCAATCGAATGTCTAATTGACAGATACTGGCTACACACAGATGGGACCCTTACTAGATCCAGCTGGTACAACATCCCAACAAGGATGATCCGGACCGGTGCATTGAATTTGCAGAGTGGACGACTCAACAACTGGAGCATGATTCAGTTTCCACAGAAGGTTCTGTTCAGTGATGAGGTAAACTTTTATGTGAACAGTGACGTTAACAAACAAAACCACAGCAACTCGTAGTGACCCACACTAGACAGATCCCCCCAAATGTGTTGGAACACAAACACTGATGGGGTGATTTGGGATATGGGGTACGTAGATGGTGGTGCCATTCTTCATCAACGGAAACTTAAATTCCACTGAGTATCTGCAATTGCTAAATAATGGTGTGTTTCCCTCTCTGTGCACTAAAGCTGGCACATTCCCTGAGTTATTCCAGCAAGATAGTGCACCATCATATTACGGATGTCAAGTCTAAAGATTCCTCGATTAACAGTTTCCTGGGAAGAGTATTGGCTGCCGTGGCCCAGTGGAATGGCCCCCAAGCTCTCTGCCCCTTGGACTTCTATCTCTGGGGCCATTTGAAGGCTATGGTGTACTCAATGAAGATCCAGGATGTGGGGCACTTCTTCTGCATTTCTTCGGCAGTATTGCTCTGTGTGTGTCCAGAGTGGGAGAAGAGAATTGCGTTGAAAATTCAACATAATGGGCAGCACTTCCTTTAGTGGATTACTGTCATTGCTCCATGTCACAAACGTGTCAATAACGCGATAATGAATAAAGCTATGTTAAACATGAGCATACCATTGTTTTTATGGTGCAATGCTAAATGTGTTTAATGTGTCACATGACTCTCTTCCCATAGAAAAAAGTAAAATTTAACCAAAAATGGCGGCTTTTCGGATGGCCACCATGGGAGTCAGCCGGCCCCAAATGTTTTTCCCCTCCCATGTACTAATATCCCACAAATGGTAAGGTGATATCAGCAACCAATTCCATTTTGTCTGGGTATATCCATACTTATGGCCCACCCTGTAGCTTGGAAACTATCACAACTTGTTTGGAACACACAAGTACTAACATCTGGAACTGAAAATTGGCTTTATGACTGTTCTAAAGCAGAAATCTTTAAAACTGCTTTGTGGTGTCTCACATGCCAATACAAATTAAACCATCAGTAATGCAGGTTCAAGGCCAATTTTAAACACATGACACATATTTTTTTTATTCCATTGATTTCATTCATAGAAAAAGAAAGAAACTGAGATTTGGACTGAGATTTAGTTATAAAAACATGCTTAATGTATAGTTACGAAGGCTAAGATCCTAGCACAGCTCTCAGTCAACAAGTCTTCTTTAGGCAATGTGTAAACGTTATACTTTTCACTCACTTTATTACTTAATGTTTTTTTAGCAAATAAGAAATAAGTTCAGGCAGATTGCAACTATTCATAAGTAAGGTAATGAAGCATATGAGTGTAATATTATATCTTTAGACTGTTATAAAATGACAACCATACTGACACAATAACAGCAAACTGTGTCTGACTTTATTGTATTAAACAGACTTGCTAAATGGGAAATCTGATTTTAAAAACTTTTATTGAAACTCCCAGGACTAAAGGAGTCACTTACTGTCTAAGCTACAAACTGAAGTCCGATATTCCAAAATTCTGGTGCTGCATAGAAATCAGGTTAATCTAAATATTTCTTTACCTAAGCTACTAAAATAACCATAGCCTATTAGACCAGCCATTGGCTGTACGATGGCATGCTTGACTAAATTGGAATTATAGGCAGCATGATGTCTGACAGTTTCGGGATAAATCCACTTTGTTCCACCTTAGCTCCCATCCAACACTGTTCTGTTCGCCCATACAATCAGGCCACCTCTCTTAAACAGTGCTTTGCAATAACATTTCCAAATGCTTGAGGCCAATAGAGCGAGAGATGATACATCAATCATACTGTGGCGAAAAGAAATCCTTGCCTCACCACACACCTGCCAGCCAATAGCATGACAGTTTGTTGACACCGAGTCCCTTCTCAGGTTTTGCCTTTGTATACCCATCACACCAAACCAGTCACACACAGGGTGACAAATCTCCTTTTCTACAGAGACATGGAGTGATATCTGAGATCCTCAGTAACCTCTGGTTTCATCTCACAAGAGGAACCAAGGTAAATATCAGTTTAGCTACCCAAGGCTGGTTAAAAATAAAAATATTATTTAAAAAAAACCCAAATTTTTCAGAGACATCACGTACAACATGTCATGTACATAAGAAGCAAAATAGAAAGTCTTTAGTCTATTTTTACATTCTATTTTAACTTTAAGGTCCTTGTTTTTTGTTTTTGATTTGTTTTTTTACAGTATGGAGTGTGTAAGTACAGACTCTATCCTTGAAAGTTTTTATTTTTATTTTTTTTTATTTCTTTGTATTTCAGCTCAGGAGAGCAGACCTCAAATAACGTATACATTTTCATTGATCTACTTTTGATACAGCTGCATTCTTGCTGATGTCACAGACTAGATCAGCTATTGAACCTACCTTGCATTTGCAGGTTTATTTGAAAATCAAATCAAATTGAAAGTAAAATAAAATAACAAAGACATATATTAAGAGAGCAGCAGTAAGCGTGCAGCTTGGTGTAGCATGTGGTACCAAGCGATGACAGTTGTTACATTTAAATGAAAATAGTGTTTATTGTCAAAAAAAAAAACCTGACAATACAACTATTGCAGTAACTTACAAAGAACCAATCGATGGGATTGGGGAAAAAAATAATCATGGTACGGGTGTGAGTTAAACCAAAGAACAGAACACAGATTGAAACAGCTCAGTATACATGGACAGAATCAATGAAATACTTTGCAGCAATGGATTATGTCCTGTTCAAATGGCTGCACCACATAAAGAATACCAGTTGATGGACCTGTTGATATCTGGCTCTCCAACTTCTCAAATTGCAGGTGGTCTATAGAATGACGGCACAGATAGTAATGATCCTTTACTGATGATCGCCAAAACGCCATCAGAATAATATTGAATCAACAATGTCTTTAAAAGTTCCAAAAAATTACCACCTTACTGAATTATGTAAAACAATACTCTTGTACTTTTTGATTTTTTACTGCAACAAGCAAAAACAATCAATAATTGTTATTATGCATCAGTGTGATTTTTAACATTGTTATTTAAATAGTTGTTATTATAGTTTTTAAATTAAGGGTAAGCTTATTTTATTAGCATCTTAAATGTTTATAGGCTCTATGTTCCCTTCACAGGGCATTTTTGAGAAAAAAGACTCACATATTCTTTACCAAAAAATATATAGAGTACTGAATACAGAACAAGCTAAGGTTCTTGTCAAAGACAAATTTTTATATTTAAGAATTTGACAAATTTTAATTTTAGTCAAACATCAAATTTTATATTATATAGATTTTGCTTTCGTCCATTTGTCCGTGGGACCCAGCTTGAAAGTACTTTTATTAAGGGTTTAGTTTCTAAATGAGAACCCGAATTATGTTAGGCAGCAAAAGATGAGTAAATAAATTATTTGAAATGTTTGACATTTTAATTATGAATTAATCTACTTAAATACTATCAATATGTGTATTAATAACATTTATTTAGTTTCACTGGGATTGGGAGACATATTATTTGGGACCGCAGATAGTAAATGCTTGAGTATATGCATTACAGCAGATAACAGAGATTCAAGTTTACACCATTAGACTTCTCTGCACCCAAATGTCTTTGCTACGCATGTGAATGACGTTAATTTATATTCTAAATCATGCATTTCCCGCATGGCATTTTGACAAATTAAGCAAGATCAACAGCACTCGGATTTTTCAAGTGATAGGATGCTGTACCTGCTGGAAGCCCCTGCCTGCTGTTATTGTTGTCCTAAATATAAATGGGGTTTCTTTAAGTGGCAGCGTGCAATCTAGCAAGAAAACACATTTAATAAAACAAAAGCAGACAGGTTGGTAAACCATGTTTCCTTTGTTTTACGTGCTCACTTGATCTTTGTACACATAGCACTCTTAAAACTTAAAATACACATTTCTTTTGTGCTGATATGCTGTCATGCATTTTTTTCTAAGCAAATTACTTAAAATCTTGTGGCACGAGATTAGAAGCTTGTGTTTTGTTTGCTATTAACTTATGTATGGGTCTGTGTGGAATTTGCATGTTCTTATGTTTTGAGTGTGCTTCCTTTGTAAGATCGAGTTACCTTCCCACACACAAAGTCCAAATTAATAGCCAGGTAAGTTGGAGATACTAAATGTAATGCACTGATCAGAGTGTTTTGTTAATGATACAGCAAGTCCTAGTTATAGAAAAAAAATCTTGACAATAAATAAAGACGCATTAATGCATGTCGGCTATATACATTATATTGACAAAAGTATTCGCTCACCTGCCTTGACTCACATATGAGCTTAAGTGACAACCCATTCCTAATCCATAGGGTTCAATATGTAGTCAGTCCACCCTTTGCAGCTAGAACAACTTCTGGGAAGCCTGTCCACAAAGTTAAGAAGTGTGTTCAGGGGAATTTTTTATTATTCTTCCAGAAGCGCATTTTTGAGGTTAAACACCGACGTTGGACGAGAAGGCTTGGCTCTCTGTCGCCGCTCTAATTCATCCCAAAGATGTTCTATCGGGTTAAGGTCAGGACTCTGTGCAGGCCAGTAAAATTTTATTCCATCAGACTCTGTCATCCACGTTTTTATGGACCTTGCTTTGTGCACTGGTGTACAGTCATGTTGGGCCAGCTCCAATGGAATTTTATGGAATTGTCCAAAATGTTTTTGTATGCTGGAGCATTCAGAGTTCCTTTCACTGGAACTAAGGGCCAAGGCCATTTCCTGAACAACAACTTCACACCATGATCCTCCAAACTTTACACTTGGCACAATGGAGTCAGTCAAGTACCGTTGTCCTGGCATCCACCAAACCCAGACTCATGTTGGATGAGAAGGCCTGTCTCACAGTCTCCGCTCTAATTCATCCCAAAGATGTTCTATCGGGTAAAGGTCAGGGCTAGGTATTTTAATGTGTAAAGTATGTAAGCCTATTTTTACCAAATATCTCAAAAATTCTGAAAAAGTTTTGCCTTCTATTTTCTTTTGTAGTATTGTATTGGTGTAGTGTCAGAAATGGGCTTTCGAAGTAAAGTATACACACTTTTGATGAAAAAATATCTAAATAATGTGTGGTGTGAGCATGACTGTTTCAAAATTCAAAGCTGTCAGCATATAGCCAACACCTAGTCACATCATTCTGTATCATGTTGTTTCACAGAGCCTCATGAACCTGAGTGCTAATTAGACTGTTCTTCATCTACCTCGCTCCTGGTAATAGAAACACATCTAATGTACAACATCAAATACTTACAATTAATGCTACCTTAAAGTGTGAAATGAGAGAGGCTACAAACCAAGTGTGAAAAACATTAACATCATATAATATGACAGATGGAAAGGCTGTGGAACTTATCAACAGTTGTGCAATTAATGAATAAATTATGCTTGTATCCAGCAGAGGAGAAAGAAAAGAAATTTGACAACATGTCACATGATAAACACTTGTGATTAAGCAGATTCTTTCAGAATTTGTATTTACATGTTAATTCTTTGCTTGAATTATGTAGCTACATAGCTCATACAGTATTGTTAAAATTGTAATTAGAAAGGGAACTGCATTAGATTTTCTGTGAAAGAAACTTTTAAGAACAGTTCATAACAGGCTCATAGAGGCAGGGCTTAAGTCATGTAAAGCTAGAATAAAGCCTTTCATCGATGGTCGTCTAATGGTTAGAGAGAGACATGGAGAGGCGTACAAGCCACAGTGTCTTGCACCCTTTGTGAAATTTGGTGGAGGATGGGTGATTTGGGGAAGGCTAGATTTCTGCAGGTCCATTTTTGTGACAGATGTTTGAATCCAGCCACATACAAGGTTATCCTGGAAAAAACACTTGCTTCCTTCTGCTCTGGCAATGTTCCCCAACTCTAATGACTGTTTTTTTCCGGCAGGACAATGCTCCATGCCACACAGCTAGGTCAATCAATGTGTGGTTGAGGGACCACTGGATAAAAACCCTGTCATAGTCAGCCCACTCTCCAGACCTGAACCCCATTGAAAACCTTTGGAATGTAATCAAGGGCAAGATGGATAGTCACAAGCCATCAAACAAAGCTGAACTGTGTGAAATTTTGTACCAGGAGTGGCTCAAGGTCACCCAAAAACAGTGTAAAAGACTGGTGGAACATCAGTTAAAACATCAGTAATCAGAATTGTTGTTCCTAAATGAATATAAACTTGTTTTCTTTGCATTATTTGAGGTCTGAAGGCACTGCATCTTTGGTTATTTTGACCATTTCTCATATTCTGCAAATAAATACTAAATTTTCACTTGGAATTCTGGAGACTTGTTGTCAGTAGTTTATAGAATAAAAGAACAATATTTATTTTACTGAAACATAAACATATAAAGAGTAAAATCAAAAAATCTGATCATTTTGCAGTGGTAATTTTTTCCAAAGCTGTATAATTTAAAAAAATATATGCTGAGGTATTATTTATAAACATGCTTCACAATTGGAGGGTATATTTTAATCTTAAATTCACCTTACCATTATGAAAAATAAAAGAGACAGACAACTCCTCAAGCAGGCAGAAAAAAGAAATTTACACGGACTTTTTTATACAAGCTTTAATGGCAGAACATATTATATGTTCTAAAACCATCATGCTATCGTGCACCGGTCAAAGCAAATACAGGAATATTTGGATTTTGACATTTTGAATGCTTCTATGTGTCTGTTTACTCAACAAAAATATTCTACTTAAACATCTCACAATCCCTCTAATGCTGGTCTTTGCCCAGACTGTTCTTATAATTATTTGTTTTGTTTACACTCTTTAAACCTTGTTTTTTTTTTTTTTTTTTCTGGCCATTTCTGAAATGTTACTTTTTCCTAACAGTGGCCCTTTGCTACCTTCTGACGTGAAGTAAAACAAATTTTTATATTGTGTATATTTTAATTTTATGTAATTTATTTATTCTATTTAATTTTTTATTTGTTTCAGTTGTATACACACATGCATTTTTTTACAAACTAGTATAATTAAAATGTAAATGAATCTAAATTGCCATTCTCAGTAAATTAAAAAACTTCATATGATGTGCATATACACTGGATTATAAACTTGCTAAGGGAATATGTATAGTTGTGTATAAAGTTTAAAGGAAAGTATAGTGTCGCTCTTTGTCTATATTAAAATTAGCAAACCCAAAGCTGCCTTTCCTTTACAATTATCTAAAATAAATGAAAAAAAAAAACTTATATTATGGTATAGAAGATGTGGCCAAGCAATAAGCCATTCTTCATTTTTCGGATCTTTAAGCAAGTTGAAATTCTAAAATGTGTGTGTTAAATCTTAAATAAGGTTCCTTACATAAACAAAACATTTATTAAATACATAATAATACACCAACTACTAATGGATCTATTAAAAAATCTTTTAAACATGCAAAATTTCAGCTTTAGTGCTGCTAAATTGACACAAGAATGCACAAAGTTTAATCTGTGTAGTGTCAATATATATTATATACAAACAGCAATATATACATATTGCTTGAGATTGTATTGATTTCAGTTCTTTCGGATTAAACTTTTCAAGTCTTTTGGGACTGACCATATCTTCAACAAAGCAGTTGAAGAAGCCACAGCCAGTGCACTTCTGTATCTCTGTAGAGAAGAAAGATATGGAAATGAATAAAATATCTGCTGAAAGATTAATCTGCCAAGAGATTTCTTTGTGGACAGCTTGTTTTTCTTAATTATTCCTCCATGCTGCAGGGACGTGCTCCCATGTATCATTGTCGTTCTCATCGACCCTTCAAATTGACCGGGATGCTCGGAGTGAATTTTAAGAGAATAAACCTGATAGTGGGACTTGCAGCACAAACAAAAAGGCTGATGGCTACACAGTGTAAGCTATAAATCAAAAAACAGATAGATGGAATATGCATGGTGGGTATAAATGTATTAATATCTCATAGCTTCTGTGTTAGATCTGTTACTTGACAAGGTTTAATGTGCAAATTTGATCCTTAGCTACCCAAAGTGAGATGAATACAAAACAACTTTTTTCCAGTGAAAAAGCTTCAAACATTTCTATGGTTCTTCCAATAAGTCACTTTTGGAAATGGTTACATGTACAATGATGCATTTTTGGAGTATCTTAATTTTACAGTTAAGCTAATTTATTTGGATTTTTTTTTTAATTAAATTTACAATGAAACATGTTTGATATTTTTTCCCCCCTAAAATGCCATTTTAAATAACAGGTAAATAAACATACCCAGTGTTGGATTGGTATTTTGGGCACATCCCTCGTAGAGATAAAGTGGAAGATTATGAATGAAAAGAAACGCTATGACTTGCATAACTGCCCCCCCCCCCCCCCCCCCCCCCCC
>JAOUQT010117228.1:0-19291 GCA_025769995.1 Xyliphius kryptos | reverse complement strand
CAAGTGAAACTGATTCACAATCAGTGTTGCTTCCTTACTGGACAGGTTGGTTTTCACAGAAGTGTGGTTGACTTAGAGTTACATTGTGTTGTTTAAGTGTTCCCTTTATAATTTTGAGCAGTGCATTTTAGCCATCTAGTTGGGCGGCACATTTGCCTCTCCCCATGTCTGCGTGGGTTTCCGCCGGGTTTTCCGGTTTCCTCCCACAGTCCAAAAACATGGATTAAAAGTAAATTGGCTGCTTTGTATTGCCCTTATAGTCTGTGTGTGTGAGTGAGTGTGTCCAGTCCATTAGTTGGCACCATTTCCTGGGTGTATTTGCCCAGCGACCGAGACGTTTTCCCTGCACCGCGACCCTAGTAGAGGATGAAACGGAAGATATAAAAAGGATCAACCTAGTTGGTATGAACAGGACTTTTATTTTGCATCACTGTTGTGTTGGTGATGCGCGGTGATTTCTGACTTCACTCGCGTTGGCGTCGCTGAAGCTTCACCTCCGTTCTGTCAGCGCGTCGCTGGAGTGCACAGGTGATTATCGCCTTTCCTCATGTCGCTTTTTATCTTTAACGCTCGAAAATACTTACCAACTGCGATATTTGTTATATTTCGAGGTGATTAAGTATATGTTCCATTTGCATATAGTTTGCATACGTTAACGTTACACTGTGCACAGCTCTTAAGTATCGCGACTGTTTGTCTCTCAGCTGCTTACATTCAAGTTAAACAACGTGTTTAAACAACGCAGTGTTGATTTTTGTAAGTTGTCGGTGTTCAGTCTCGTTATTTGATATGACGGTAAGACGGCGGATTTTGTGTTTTTTTTTGCGCTGAAAGCTTTTCTCGCTGTTTGTAATGTTACTTTTATTTAATTTGTAGAGATGGAGAAACTAGAGGCCACGTCGGAGCTTGAATCAAGATTGTCCTCCCTCTCTGTTTCCTCTTTCTCTGGCATTGCGTCCAAAAACTGCGACACCAGTCCGCTTGACCGGTAACATGAACGTTCCTGTTTTTATTTCCTTAAAATGCAGATTTAAAATATTGATGTATAATGTGCTGGTAATGTAGGAAACTATATGCTAACATAATCAAATCCTCAAACTATACTTGTTGGAATTAGTTTTAAGCTTCATTCATACAATTAGAACTACTTTTCCATTGCATATACTTTTTTGACTGCAATTGTTTGGGGAAGGCCCTCACATTTGCTGGCATGACAAAGCAACAGATCATAAAGTCAGAGTGAGAAGCTTGCTTCAGAAAAGGTTCAGCTGTCTTAATATACATTCATTTATTCATTTATTATCCTCGGCTTAATCCTGTGTTAGGGTCACAATGGGATTCCCCATGCTTATCCACGGGAGAATGTCTTGGGTGCTGGGCAAATACACCAAGCACAGGGTGCCAATCCATCACTGGGGACATACAGAGAGTATAGAGCATTCACTTTACCTTGAATCCATGTTTTTGGAATGTGGGAGGAACCCAGAGGAAACCCATGCAGACACAGGGAGAACATGGAAACTGGGAATCCCCTGCTCTGAGAGGCAACTGTGCCAACCATTAAGCCACCGTGCTGCCGCCTTTATATACATATTAACAAACACATTTCATGTATTGATATTTATAGAATGGGTAGTTCCATTCCTTAAATCTGGAATTTGTCCAGCCGTGTCATTATTAACACCGTAATGTACATTATTTTTCTAATTTTCTTATAAACTGCATTCTGTAATTTGGCCACTTGATAGCAATATTTCATCGTTAGAGAAACTGGAATCCTGGTACTCAGCGATCAGCATTCACTTTTAAAATCATACTAGATCATGTCTCAGTGGTTCTTAAACCTTGGTACGCAAACCACTTGTGGTATGCAAGGATGCATGAGGTGATACATCAGGTAATGGTAAAGATATAAAATGCATTAGTTTCCCAATGTTTTTTATAACCTTTGTTTTGTAATTTGGCCACTAGATGGCAGTATTTAATTTTTAGAGAAACGGCAATCCGCGTTCATTATAAAAAAAAAAAAAAAAAAAAGTAGGTCACGTCCGCAAAACCAGATTAGGATTTTGCTTTCGATAAACACATTTATGAATCGGTCCTTGCTTTTTTATTATAATGTGTTTGTACCATTTCATAAAAGCAATAAGGCACTCGAGCTTGTGCAGTTAATTTGGATTAATCACAGGAAGCCACCTCTCGTGGGTTATTGCTTTAATATATAGGGCGGAATGGTGGCTTAGTGGTTAGCATGTCAGTCTCTCAGCAAGATTTTCCGTGTTTTCTCCGTGTCTGTCTGTTCTAAAAATAGCTCACCATAGCGACGCTTACTGGTGAGCTGCAAAGCGGCACAATGTTGAGATAAATTTTAGAACGTGCTACCATACTAATTACCCACCAGGCAGCGCACTAATGAGTGGAGAAAAAAAGGTTGTGAATTAGAGGTTTTTGCAAACCGTTGTCTTTTTTCACAAGAACGGTAAAAAAAACTCACAAAAGGCGACCAAAGCCAGTACTGATGGTATTTATCCGGATAGTGTTAAAGGATTTCTCCATTAAACAAGAACACTGCTGCCCCTTAAGCCGCCTACAAGGGGACTTGACATTTATAATGTGGTGAAGGATTTTTTTTGTGAAGGAAAATATACCTTTAAAGAAGCTGGTATAAGTGACTTCTGTTGAGGCTCCTGCTACGATTGTCTGACATACAGGAGTTCCCAACTTATATATTACTTCTGAAATAATAGATTTGTTATTTCAGACATGTGTATCATACTGGTAGCCCTTGCGTTCATCACTACCCAAGAAGTAGCTCTCAGTGTCAAAAAAGTACGTGACCAATGTTCTAGTATAGGATAAGCAGATGATGATGAGATGAGAGATAATACTGTGTTGCACAGCACATTTGATTAGTGTAAGTTCTATGACTTATGCACATGCAAAGCAGATTATGTCATTTACATAGTTTAGTGGGAACATCAGTGTTTGGGTTGTAAGAACTTACCACAGTTTTTACTTGTGAGTAATTTGAAGGTATTTTCTCAAATTCTCTTCTAAGCACTGTCTGTTATTCATTTATTCACTTTTTTATGTTTAATCCTCTACCAGGTTCGCAGAGGGGGGTCCACCATTCCCATTTGGGGAAGAATGTTTCAGGCACTGGGCAAATACACCCAGAACAGGGTTCCAATCTATCACTGTGCGCATTGTCTGTTAGTTTTGCTTTAAACTGTAATATGGCAGGTTTCGAGTAAGAAATGTAATGTTGTAAAACACAAGATGGGGAGTTAATGTGAATAGACAAGATTAGGAATGAGATTAGTTCACTTAAGTGATAGCATAGAAAGGACATTTTGGGGACAAAGTTTTTGGAAGCGAGTCTGAGGTGGTTTATAAATGGGATGAGATTTACATTGGCAGAAGGATGATGAGGACTGGGCTGCCTGGCAGGAGAAGATGGAGACTGAAATGAAGATTTTATGAACACGGTAGAAGAGAACATGCAGGTTGTTAGGCTAGCAGAGGAGAATATTCAAGTCAAGAATAATGGTCATTACTTATTACAGCTGGAAAAAGATTAGTAACATTTCAAAAAAAGTATTTAAATCATTAAGAAAAAAAAATAGATTTTAGGTGAGGAGTTGCAATGGTGACAATATTACTAAAATTTTCTCAGATGTTCAGCTTGTTTACTCTCTAACCACAAAGATGGCGGATGTGTAGTTTTAAGGATGGTGAGATCCATTTTTCCAAAATGTGCTTTTTATGTTTGATTAAATTAGAATAGTACAGCATAGAAACATATTTTATTGATCCCCCAATCATTAAAATGTAATCTTAAGACAGATAGAGTTTAGTTTTGGTTTGGTTGGGTTTTTTTTGTTTTTTTTTACAGAGCAAGTTTAAAAAATGGTTAACTTTTGCATTTTGCGATTAGAGGATGTTGCTCAACATGCAACAGCACTTTAACCTTCAGTAGTTAAAAAAAAAAAGTAACATGCAGTATTCTGAGTGCATTTGTAACATTTTTTCTTTTAAATATGGTATAAATCTCATATAGTCAGGTGTCTGCCTTATCCATCCAGTTTTATTTAACAAATAATAGGTATTTTGTTAACACTGAGCCAGAGATGTCCTGATGGCACTATTCACAGTACTCAGTGGAAACTAGAGCTGTGACTCAGAGGCACTGGTGTAACCATGGAGCTTGAAGCTACACAATGACTGCTCCTTTTTTAAAATCCTTGTTCTAGAAAATTTAATCAATACCTTTACAATGATGGTCAGCCAGATTTTAACCAATTTGTAATTATTGGGGCTTTTCTATTGACATTTTAAAAAGTTTACATGTAAATTCATTAAATCAAATACTCCTTACAAGGAAAGGACCTTTAGAATGTTAGCAGAGTAGAAACGGCTTTGACTTCCTACAGAATAGATCTATTGGATGGCCTTTGCTATGTGCTCAGTGATCAGGAAAACATCTTGAGGTGTTTGATATATTAAAAAATAAAACTTTCTATTTTTTTATTAACGGCCCAAGAGAGATTTGGTCCTTCTTATGGGTGTAAATCGGAGCCTTTGACAATATCAATTATTTAAGCCAATGACTCGATTACATTTGGCCATTTAGAAGATGTTTTTATCCAAAGCGGCTTACAAATGAGAAACATTTTTTGACTTAGATTATTTTCGATACCTAAAACTTCCACACAATTGTAGTGGTTGCCTCACAATAAGTTGTAATTCCTGATTTTTGTTTCCTGGGCAGGAAGGACAAGGTCTTTGAAGTTCAAATGTTTTTCCTGTTTTTTTGTGGCTTTCCTATTAATGTTCTTAGGTGTTTATTGTGTGTGTGAATGTGTAATTCAGCAAACAGCTTGTAAAAGAGTACATTTACCCGTTTAGTAGACGCTTAGTTTTCGAAGGTACTTACAATTAAGAGAGCATATCATGTAGCTTCTTGACCCTGAGCTTTGTCTAAGGGCCCACCAAACCTTAATTTGGAGGGTCTGTTATATACAAAAGTTTGAAATGGTAATGTCATTTAAATAACAGCCTAGATCGTGTCAGAAATCAATGCATCTTTTCTAACAAGGACAATGACTTTTCTGCATCAACCATGGAAGTGTGTAAATTAAACGTTCTGAATTTGTCCTGAAGAAAAGAAAAAGTCCTGGGAATTATTAAAACTCTAACAATGCTTTATGCCAGGTTTAATAATTTTAATTATGTTTATGTTTGGTCGCCTCGGTTAAAGATGACCGTTTTTGCAACTAGCGCATTAAGTGACACGTCACAATGGCAGTCAGTTTGTCCACCTTATACACAGTAATGCAACAAAGTAATGTACAGTTAATATATGCTCTTCTGCCATGTCTGTGTATTATACATATACAAAATGTGTATATGTATAAAAGCTTACTATATCATACTATAACAAATACAGCATACTATTGTCATGTTGACTGCTATGGCAACATAATTATCCCATGAGGATTAATAGTCAGTTGACTCACCCACCCATCTACTTTTTTTTAATAAAAAGTATTATAAAAGTGTTATATTTAACACAACCAAATTTGGACCAACTGACATGCCAGTGTTTGTGCAGGACACTTAATATTTTCATTGTAATCACAAAGTATAAAACCTTACGGTCTTTTTTTTTTTTTTTTTTTTTCTTTTTCAAAACTTCAAAGTACAAATCTTTCCCAGCCAGTTATTCAGCCTGACAGTCAGACCCAAATGGACAACAGCAACACCAATGAATTACAACATTCCACCAAGGTACAGCCTCTAACCAAAAGCACTTTACATTATTATAAGCTCCTTATTATTTAGTTTTCATGTCTACTGTCATATAATGTTTTTAAAGAATGAACCAGCCTCAGGGGGTGAACCACGGGAAAGCAGCAATGCTGAAAAATCCTCTAACCCCGAGGAGAGAAAAGGTAATCAACCCCCCACCCCAACACACACACCACCATCACACAACAGGCGCTACTAACATTTAGAAACATATCATCATGTTTCATCATCGTCCTATGAGAGATCACTTGGAGAACTTGAATTGTAAAATACATTCCTCCTCGGGGACATGCAGATTGTGGATGTGTTTAATGGGATGCACTAATGTGTTTATGTACATGTTTTGTACTCTTTAAGTTACCTGTTGGATGTCTATAGGCTTTTTGGTAACCTCTTTGTACATGTGATATATTTTGTGCAAATGTATTTGTAAATTGATTATATAACAATAGCATTACCACATATATAAGTTGGGGGAAATATATTCAAATGAGTCACTAGTGTGATCAGTAAGTTTCATTTGCAAAGGATCGGGGAACAAAAATGTTTATCACCCCATTTATCGTGACCATTAGTCCTGAATTTTAAAAGAAAGTGCAAAGTAATTATTCAAGTTGGTTTAAGTAATGTAAACGCTATAAATGTAAATAGTTGTTTTTGTTGCATCTAGGGTTAATACAGGACAGTGCAGTCTACATGAATGAGGCTACTGTCTTGTCTGTGCTAATTAAAGCGTCTCTGTTGTACTTCTCTAAGCCCATGTAGAATTGCATTCGAATCCCTGTAGTAAAGTATATTTGGAGGACCGCTGGGTAAACTTCTTTTAGGCAGTGATTAAAGAAAACTGTATTATAATAATAACTGAAATTAACAATAACATTATAGAGAATTGCTTGTATTTGATAACATTCTTTTTTATTTTGATTTCTAAATATGCATATTTCAAACTACATTTAAAAATGGCATCTTTTTTTACAGTCTTACCTCAATTGCAGCCAGCCAACACTTGGACCTCTGTAGCCCTAAAGGAACTGAAAACTAAGCTGCGTGAAGAGAAAGACAGTGTGGTCACAGTCTACCGTGGAGACATTATGACCGTTCATGTCCCTACCATACCTGAAGCCAAACGTGTATGTTGGGAGTTTGCTACAGAAGGCTACGATATTGGGTTTGGCATATATTTTGACTGGTCTCCAGTCACCAGTCGAGCCATAACGGTGCACGTCACTGAATCCAGCGATGATGAGGACGAAGAGGATGAGCTGGAAAGTGAGTGTGTCTTTTTTTTTAAAAAAAGATTGTATTTCAACACATTTAAAAACAGCTGGAAGGCAATATAATCATTTATGCCTATATATGCCCCATAAATCAATAAAGTACACAGAAAGCATAATATTTTCATAGTCAAATCCATGAAATATCATGGATATTTTAGCTAGCTATCTATCTATCTGGATGGATGGATGGTAATTGGTTTTCTGGTAGTTGTAAAGAGTATATAAAGCAAGTCACTGTTTTATAACACAAACCTTTTTCATAGTGAAGGTCTGTAATACCATGATATAGCGATCACAAAGCTACATCTACTCAGCAGAAATTAAAGATGACACCACCACACACAATCTGCCTTCTAAAGTCTAGTGTACAGTCCTTTAAACTCTCCCCTGTAGCAGCCCACAGGTCACATAAAATGTTACTATGACGATCTGACTTCTCACACTTGGGGCACAAAACTTTTTTATATAAATTTTGTTTATAAATTCTGCATTATAAAACAGATGTTAAAACGCTTTATTTTCTGCCATTGTCATTGTGGTGTTTTCATTTATTTTTAATTATTTTATTTAAACAGGGAATTATGAGCAATTTACACACATGCATGCATAAACAAATGCTGTTTGTAAAGGGTTTTTTTGTGTTCTGTGTTCAGTTAATGTTGAAGTTGATCTTGCAAATGTGCTCAAATCAAAGCATGCCTGTCCCCCACACATACCAACACTCTTTTCCTTTTTTTACACACACACGCGCACACACACACACACACACACACTAATTTTAATATGTGGAACACACTGGTTAGTTTTTGATTTTTGTTGGCAAATCCCATGAGAACAGCAGTGAGACTCACCACCTGCTCAGGTGAATGCAACCATCATCGGTTATTGTCTAATGAACTATTGAACTGAATATTTAAAGATGTTCATCAAAGTGGGCTTTAACACTGACCTAACTAAGTTTAAATTATTCATTAAAATGTACCTTCTGATTTCATAGCTGCTTGCTCAGCTTGTTGCATTTCTTTGTATTTTATTAGATAGAAAGTATATGTTTTCTTCCCCAACATTAATCATATACACGTTTTGTGACGTGTTGTTAGTCTGTTTAGTATGTGAAACAGTTCTACATTTAATTTAGAGTAAAAATATGTATTTTTGTCAGTATTATTTGGATGTTGTTTCAGGCTCAACAAAATATTAAATGGATTTGGTCTCTAAAATGAATGCGTAATAGTGCTGGATAAAAGCTCTTTTTGATTTGATTAAGATATCATGTATTTAGTCATGATGTTTAAACTTTGATCTTGTTGTAGAAGAAATGACAGGTTTGAAGGCAACTATGCTTTTCATTGAATCTGATAAAAAGAAGCTTGTTTTGAGCAGTGCTGTTGTCACTGGAGCACATATGATTTTTTTTATAAAGCTTTTATTTAGTTTCAGAGATTTGAGCTAAATGTAATTTAAAAAAGAGTAAAGTATTTAACAATTATTACAAAAAGGCAGACAAACCGCTGCTTCTCATCACGTTCACTGACACGTGTATACACACACTCTCTCTTTCTCTCTTTATTTTCTACTTTGCTCTTGCACCTGCCCAAATCCTTGTTAAAGAAACACAACCCCAGATTTTACAACATGATTAAATTGCAGCTATTTTTTAACAGCCAGTTACAAAACTAATATGTTAATCAAAAGGCAACTAAAATTTTTATATTGCTTTATTTGGGGTTAACATGAGGGTTTATTAAACTTAAAGGCATACTGGTTTGTCTTTCGGGCCATTGAAAATATTGTGTTTAATAATTTTTTTAAACTGCAGTTTGGAAATAGGTTTTTTTTCTATAAAATCAAAAACAAGAATATATTTATTATATTTTTATTCAATTGTAAAAAAAAAGTGGCAAAATAAATATAACACGTATTTCATATAGGTTTGGTTTCATATAAAAAAAAATCGGTTTATGTTTACTATATATTCAGGATTATCCATATATTTTAATATTCCACACATTATATAATCCTTTACTCTTTGTTTTTGTTCTGTTTTTGTAGCATTTTTTTTTTGCAAAATAAAATTAAATTTTTTATTATCTTTCTTGCTGTTCATTCTACTAGTGACTAGTATACCAGCATTAAAATATCTGTTGTTAAAGATCTTCTTTTGAATTCCTTAATTGGCCTAGAAGTTTACATGCAGAAATTGATTTACCTCAGGGTCTGGATTGTGAGATTTCTACTGCTTAAGAGACCAGTTACTCTCCTCATTAGGTCCTTTTAGCTATATCTGTTACTTTGTGTAGAAAGTCCGGTGACCTTTTTAGAAAAAAGTCCATTGTTTAAAGAAAAATCAGGTGCAAGCAATTACTTTTTTTAAGAAAAGGCTGTTGGATAGAATCTGACAAACAGAAGAGTTAAACATTACTAATGATTGTAAATGTTTTTTAGCAGGACCAGTTGTTCCGGGAGATGTGGAGAAAGGATCTAAAGCTGTGGCCAAGTCAAATTTGGGAGAGATTCTGCCAGTGTGCCGTCAGGACAGTCACCTGACTGTTCAAGGAGGTAGTCATGAATTCCCTGGAGAGGGCACTTACCTTATAAAGTTTGATAACTCCTATTCATTATGGCGGAATAAGACTCTATTCTATCGAGTGTACTACAGTGCCTGAAGAACCCTAAGAATCCCATGCAAATTAATGTTTTTATAATATATTTTTGATCACTATATATGCTCTATATTTACAACACTGTGTACCTGTATCACTCCTATAATTTGAAATGAGAATATTATTTAGATGCAATCAATTGTAAAGTCATGAAAATCAATTTTCTTACTTTATACAAAGGTTTATTGAACTAGTTAACCTGGTAAATGTATTTTGTAAAGCTTGGTGAATAATGTAGCAGGTGTATTTTTCCAGTAGGCTGTAGAATGGTAAAAGTGCTTGTAAGCTTGGTACCTATTGATGTGTGTTCACTGAAAACGGTGGCTTTAGCTTCAGAAATCAGGTTATACAAGGCTTCAGGTAAGGGACGTTTTTAAGGTCAAACTGTTCTTTACTAAACTAATCAGTAATATAAAATGGTAAATTAAACAGATTTTACAGGATATAAGGAAGCCGTGGTTTCAGAGTTGGCAACATGCAATGCTGAATCAGTAGATGAATGCTCTTTTTTCTGCCAGGCCAAAATAAATATATAGCATTTTAAATTTTGGGTGTCGAATTTGGAATTTATACAATTGGTCAGACCCAACATTTATTCGGTTTAATGGCAGCTGAGGCACTGAATGCACTGAATTATTCGATTTTTTTTTTTTTTTTTTTTTTTTTTTTTTTTTGTTCCTGGTGCCTCAGGTATATTCCAGAATGACAAAAAGACTCATTCGACTAAATCTGGAAGTGTTTGTGGGAGTATAAGAAATAATTTATAATTACAGTTCTGACTTTTTGCAGGGTAGCTTTATTTAGGCCAAATTGTGCCTTTGCTGCACGAATGACTTAAGTCCAAATCTCATTGGGAGTGCAATGACATGCAAAACTAAAGATACTGTACAGAATTTAAGAACACCTTTAAAATCACTAACATTTTGTACATCGAGCAGTCATTAACATGGTAACCATGGATAAAATTATGGCAACTGGCCACAGGCTGCCTTTTTATCTTTTATGACTTAAGTGCAATCCATTTCTGTCATGAAAAGCCAGGATGTAATATAGCTTTCAATATTTACAAATCCTACAAGGGCCTATTTGGTTGGTTGAATGAGGAAAGACTGATACACCATGTTTGCTCTCACATGCACAGGTGTCTATAAATATTAAATGTGTCATTGATCTGTTAACACTTTTGTTATTTGGGTTTTTAAATGTTTGATAAATGTAAAACAGTGATAACTGTGGACATGTCAGATTATTTGTGGGTTTCTTCATATTTTTGAGTGTTGATATATAACCAATCACAATGTGCTGATGTAATGTGGGCAATGACCAACAGATTAATTGCTTGCTCGCTTACCTGCAGCCACATGACTTTTCTGCCTCTGATTATTTGCATGTGTCCAAAGAAAATATTTAATCATGCTGCTTTAAAAGCTAAAACTGCCACTGTGTTCTTTTGGTGATATGTGATTTGTGCTTTATCATGTTATTTGTGATGTATGAAAATATTTGTCTTGCACTCATGATGTTTTTTGTTCAATAAACAATGATGAACAAGGTTTAGTGCATTTACCTTATTAACCACATCCATGGCTTTTCAAATCATTGTCTAACATTTCAAATATAGAATCACTGTTGAAGTTAAATACCTTAAATGAGGTAATGGCTAATAAAACAAACTGATCATTACACTTTTTCAAGAAATTTGGACTTTCAAACCACAAAACACTGTTTAGTTTTTACGATAATGTTCTATAAAACTGATTTTGGAGTATGTGAAAACCTGAAATGTTAAAACTTATGACGTTTATAATCTTGATTTTGTTGCGTTCCAACATGTAGTGGGGTATTAAGGTCCACCAATTTTGTCCGCATCAAAACTCAAACAGGATGGCACGGTGGCTTAGTGGTTAGCCCGTTTGCCTCTCAGCGCTGGCGATTCACTGTTCGAATCCCAATCTGGAGTCTAATTTGCCCCATATAATCTGTGTGTGCCCAGCTATATATTGACACCCTGTCCTGGCGTATCTGACCAGCGCCTGAAACATTCTCCCCTGGATGGGCATGGGGAACCCTAGTGAAGGAGTAAGCGGAAGATAATGCATGATGCACTAAAATATGAACCTTGTTTTGTGGACAGAGACATGGTGAACCAGACAAATCACCTCCTCAAGGTAATAAACAAACAAAATTAATTAAACTATACTGTTGCTGTGATGATACACTTAATTTGAAATAAGAAGCCTTGGTTAAGTTGTGTAAATACTGTAACAATTAAAACCTTAGATGGCATAGTTCATAGGTTACAAAATATACACACAGACTCACTGATCAGTTTATTAGGTGCACTGCATTTTTATCATGATAATTTTAGCCCCATTTTGTTTAACTTAAATTGACCATCAGCAAAACATTGTAATCATTAAGAAGTTGTTTTGTTCACTTTTAAGATCATGTATGGTCATGCCCAACAACACCTGATCATGTGGTCTTTACCCACAAGAAGCAAGTGTTCCGGTTACTTTAACAATCAAATATTGCCATCTAGTGGTCAAATTAAAAAAAAAAGCAGTTTATGAAAAGCATCTGAAAAACACGAATGTAAAGAGGTTAGAGTTGTGGGTTATTGTGAATAATGCCACGGCTAGACAAGTGGCTCAGCCAATCAGATTTAAGGACTACCCGTTTTATAACATTTATTTATCTAACATCGATGCTTGATGTAAGGTCTTTTACTGCATTTCACTGTAGTGTCTTAATAAATAATAGTTTTCATTGAGTCATTAAACTGTGCTGTATTAAAACGTAAGGTCTGTACAGCTTCTAGCAATTTTTTTTAACAGGAGTAGTTATGAGTAATCGTCTTAGGGACAGATTAGTAGTTGATATTATCCAGTGTACTGGATAATGTCAGTAGTTAATGAATGCCAACAAGAACTACATTTGGTTAACACTATTTGCTAATAATCCCTGATGGTCTAGGGGCTAGGATTCGGCGCCCTCACCGCCGCGGCTCGGGTTCGATTCTCGATCAGGGAACCAACCCAGCCGTGTAACTGGAAACAGTTGCATGCCGGTCCCAAGCCCGGATAAATGGGAGGGGTGGAGAAAGCAATGGCAAACTACTCCACTATCGTGTCAAAATACTTTGCGAATCACGATGAAGCGCTTCTAAAAAAGGCGTGGAGAAGAGCGATTCATAAAGTGACCGAGAGTCGGCCACGACTGGATCGGATAGTCATCATCATTTGCTAATAAAGCCTCACAGTAAAAACTTTAACTTTTGGCAGTTTTTTTTCTACAGTCCAAAGACATGCACGTTAAATAAACTTACCAACATATACCAACATATCTCCGTAGTTACAAATGTCCTTGTGTCTACCTTGTGATGGACCACTCTAGGGTTCCCTCTCTTTAATAATAATAATGATAATTATCTAATAACGCTCTTGTATAGGCTCCAGAAAGGCTAATTAGAATAAGTATCATCTCGGCATATTCCACTTAGCCGGAACTAGAGTCACAGGGGCTCTCCATGCCCATCAAAGGGAGATCGTTTTGGGTGCTAGGCAGATGCACCCAGGACAGGGCGCCAATCCATTACTGGACACACATTATATGAGGCAATTTAGAGCAGCCAACTAACCTTAAATCCATGTTTTTGAACTGTGTAAGAAAACCGGAGAGCCTGGAAAAAAACACATGGACACGGGGAGAACATGGATTTGACTCTGGATCTCCAGGGCTGAGAAATAAACGTGCTGTCCACTTAGCCACTGTGCCGCCTAATTAAGTATCATATTAATTAACTAGTGGAATACCTGCGCTGCGCTGTGGTGGAGACCTTGATGAACCCTGTAGGTACCCCAATCTGACACTGGAGGGGTCTTGTGTTTAATGGCGAATTTAAACGAACCATAAAATGTAGACAAGTAAGAAGTACCTAGTTTTTCCAAGGACATGATAGGGAATTATGATGCCAAATTTCAGAGGGAGAATTAGGGAGTAGGGAGAATTAGCTATGAGTTATTGTCTTTTATTAGTATAGATCAGGGGTGTCCAAAATTTTTGCAAAGAGGGGCACATATATGCCCGAAGGCCACTATTTCCTTTTAACATTTTTAACATACTGCAAAAGTATTTAAATATACACACTGTTCTTAATCAATTTTCATTGTCACAATTACCTTTATTTTTTGAATGGCAATGTAAACAAATATAAGCCCCTCAGGCATGAACAACTCTTAAGACACAATTTTTTTTTTATATTTGGAAGTCAGGCAGCATAGAACAAAGTGTGTAGAATATATTATATAATATTTATTTAAGGTATTTAAAGTTAAGGTCAAGCAGCTCCTCTGTCACGTTTATGTTGTCATCAAAACTTCTTAAAAATCAGCGTTTTGTCAGATGCATTTGTGCTCTTGTCCAAGGCTAATGATAAATGATCAAAATCCTCTCCTCTGTCTCTGAACATTACATAGGCAGATAGACAGCGCTGCCATCGTGTGGTAAAAACCGAAATTACATTAAATTTGATTTATTTATTCTGACAGTTTGAAAGCCATAAATAACACATTATAATCCCGTTCGTTTGGAATTTGGACATGCCTGGTATAGATGGATTGTAAATTAACTACTGCTGGGCTAAATTGTTTATAAGTGATATAAGTAACTGTTAGACTGCTTTACTTTGTAGCTTTTATTTTCATGTTTCACACTGAATTTCCCTCTCGCAGAATGACAGTAGGGCGGCCCTTTACCAATTTGTGAATGTTTTCGAAACAACTATTTCTCAAAAAGTTTAAAAATAAATATATATTTTTTTCACTTAAATTAAGATATAATAACTTCTTACTAGAAAGCGTTGTAAATATGAATAAGTTGGTCATTTTTTTTCAGGACAAACTAACAAAAAGGTGAGTTCCTAGTTAGGGAACATGATAGGGAGCGTGGTGTGGTTTAGGACGTGCAGCTGCAGTTAATTTAAAGGACGCTAAGCTGTTTAATTGGGCCTGGGTAAGTGTTCGTTAGCCAGTTCCGTAGAATCATGGGGAAAGCGCACTTTTACGCACTGTGGTCTTTACACGAAGCACCTCGTCAGTTTATCAGGTAGGTTTTGTTTCACGTAGCTGCAAAATGGAGTTCTAAGCGCTTAACAGAACTTTGTATTTGCTCTTGTTGTTTGTTCAGTAACGTAAACCGCAAGATCTATCAGCTCCAAATCCCCCTGCCTTTACCCAAACAGTTGATCATATTCAGTGTGGGAGACTGGACCTCATTCTCTTACGAAACAACTATATCAGTAGAGGTTTTCGTAAGTCCAGACGTGCAGCCGCAGAAAATTGGAGTCCTGTCATCACAATCGAGGTAAGAAAGTATAATACACGTCCGCCAAATAATCAAATGCACAACTAAACTCTACTTTTGCTCCCCCTGCTGTCTTGATTGTGTAACTGTTTTCTTATGCCCCTCCACGAGTTGTCTACTGTAACCTAACGTGTAAGAAAAAAAAGTCTACATACCCACTATTCACTGTCAGGATTTTGTTCTGTAAAAATAATACGTAGACCAATAGACTTCAGATTTATTTTGCCCTTCAATACGATCTATAAACTGGAGTCCACTTGGAGGGAAAATAATTAGAATTTGAGATGTGGCTTGTGTTTCATTCAAACTTAAATACACTGCTCAAAAAAATTAAGGGAACTCCAAAATAACATCCTAGATATCAATGAATAAAATATTTCAGTTGAAAATCTTTTAGTTGGCCATGGAATGCGTTAAGAACAAAATAACATAAAAATGATCAAAGTGTAAATTAAAATTATCCCATGGAGGTCTGGATTTGGAATCAAAATCAATGTGTAAAATCAAATGACCGGCTGATCCAACTTCAGTGGAAATTCCTCAAGACAAGTTCAAATTAGGCTCAGTGTGTGTGGCCTCCACGTGCCTGTATGACCTCCCTACAACGCCTGGGCATGCTCCTGATAAGACGGCGGATGTTCTCTCCTATGGCCCCCTGCTTAAGGCATGTGGGGGGAATGTTTTTCTGATGAGGCGAAGCTAATTTTTGGCAGTAAGGGATTAGTGTCTTATTATTTTTTTACTTATAATATATAAATAATACATAAATATAGTAAAAATACATAATATAAGTATAAATAAGTATAAATAATACCCGGTATTACTGTTTGCATTCACTGAAATAGCACATTTTTGCTTTATGACTAAAGGTAAATTAACTTAATGAAAATTATGTTTTTGCAGCATCTCAATTGAATGTTGAGATTTATACCATTGCACTGCATTTGAAGGTCTTATAGCAGTTCATACCAGATTACTAGGAACAACAAGACTGGCAAGTGGGTTTAGTGTCAAAGCATTTAAACTGGAACAGCTATAGCACTCCTACATTACCAGTGTAAAGCTAGTTCTACTGAAAATACTATAAATTGGATACACAACTTAAGTCGTTGGCATGTGTATTTGGCATTATTATTTTGAAACAACTTTTTTATTTGCATTTCAAGAAAATGAGTCCCCATTCGTACATTAGAATAAGTGATTGTGGTGTGCTACAGACATATACTGTACCAAAATCTTATGTACACTTTAGGTGCTTGGTATGGGAGGGTGAATGGACACTGAGCCTGTTGACTGAATCCACTGAGAAAAGAAGAAGAGGTGCTAATGCCAAAATATTACTCACGATTTGTGGAGAGGTAGATTCACATTTTTATTAGCCTATAAAACCAGGGCATATTTTCTTAGGTTGTATTTGGTTTAAGAAGCAACAAATAAGCAGCATCTTAAATAACATTTGTATGCATGCTATGTCCATTCATTCATTATCTTTCGCTTAATCCTCTACAAGGGTTGCGGGGGGTTCCCATGCCCATCCAAGGGAGAACGTTTCCGGCGCTGGGCAAATACACCCAGGACAGTGTGCCAATCTATTGCACGCTCTTTCTCTCTCTCTCTATCTCTCTCTCACACACACAGACTATATGAGGCAAATTGGAGCAGTAAATTTACCTTGAATCCATGTTTTTAAACTGTGGTTGGAAACCGAAGAACCCAGAGGAACCCACGCAGACCTGGGGAGAACATGGAAAATCCACCCAGATTGGGATTTAAATCAGGAATCCCCAGCGCTGAGAGGGGAACGTGCTAACCACTAAGCCACCGTGTCGCCCATGTTATGTCCATTTTACTTTTAATTCAAACTAAAAACGTTATTAAACTGGGGGAGTGGATAGATTTAAATTCCAGATGTTTTCATTGGATGAATAATGTAAGGATTTTGGAGAACTTCATAACTTGTGATTACATTACACCAGCCTGTTAAGCTTAATCTTTTAAAACTTATTCAATTATGATCAAGTCATTTTGCAAAATGTAGGAAAAATGTATATTAATTGTTTTTATACTGATTTGCAAAAATGTGTGTTTGTCTGTCATGAATAAAACTATGTATAATATTTGATGTATTCTGTCAAATTCAGCACAGTGGTGCACAGGTCACTGATTTAGATTTGTATTACAGATGAGTACCTGCCTAGTAAGTAGCACCCCGCTATTGAAAAGAAACACGGCTCACAATCGGTCCACCAATCTTTCCCAAACTCTACTCAGCAGTGCTAGCAATTATGTGAGTATCTTAAAGATGTAAATTAGTAAATTATTATCTAAATCACATTCTAAATCTAAATTATTCTCTAACCTCTAAATCACATCTCAGAGATCATCACCTGATGACACTATCAGCTATGCTGAACTCAAAACAAGCAGGGCTGAGATTCAGAACATTAGCTTTGGAGTCTGGGCTCTGGTAAGTCCTGTTTTAAACCAAATATTTTACTACTGCTTTAGTGGTTATTAGGTATGGTGCATCACAAGCAGCCCACAATGATTATCTCTTTAAACCTAAAACTTTTTTTTTGTCTTAAATTTTTCTTTTTGTCGAAAGGATAAGACCCCAAGACGAACAGTGATAGGACAAGGAGGATGCATATTTAGCTATGAAGGACCTGAAACAATAAGAAGGCCATTCAGAGGGCCGAGTCCCAGGAAGCGAAAATTAAACACACCATGCAAGTCAGAAAATGTCGAGCGTGTTAAAAGGAGTTGCAGGGCAGGTAATCATGAGTTTCTTGTAATTTTATTCATTTATTGTCTTCTGGTTAATTCTTTACTAGGTTTGGGGTGGGGTTCGCAATGCCCATCCAGGAAGGAATGTTTTGGGCGCTGGGTACACCCAGGACAGGGTACTGGGCACACTCCTTTGCGCGCACACACACACTATATGGGGCAATTTGGAGCATTCAATTTAGTTTTTGGACTAAGGGAGGAAACCGGATAACCCAGAGGAAACCCACGCAGACATGTGAAGAACATAGAAACTCCAGCCAGATCGGGATTCGAACCTTGAATCCCCAGTGTGGAGAGACGGAAGTGCTCATCTGATTCTTCTGTAAAGGAAGAACCTTGTGAGATTTAAGGCTCAGTAAATGTCTTGTATTCCCAGAGCAGCCTGGCAGTGTTGGAGGTGTTGCATACCAAATGTACATAAATGATAATATAAAAAATGTTGCATGTTGAAAAATTGGAACACCTATGGAATTTGTTCTAAAGATCCACTGAAGTGTTAACATTCTATAAAGGCTGTGCCATAATATTTTATCTATTTTTTAACTAATAAAGTAATTTAATTAACTAGTTGTCAAAATGTGTTTTCTGTTTGGAAATACTATTTTAAAAGTGACTTGCAATACAATTTTATAGTGGATTTTATTAAAATAGTTTATAAACTGGCTTAAATGTGTCCTGTGTAAATGTCAAAGGTAATAAATCAATTATTACTAAAATAAATCATGTAAACCTTTTTGCCGTTAACCAGAATACCCATCAAAGCGCTGGCACCACAGTATGTGTTTATGTGATCCTGACACAGCTGTTCTGATTGGTGGGGAGACAACCGACCAAGCTCACTGTACTGACACCATCTGGAAGCTGGAAATTGGTATGTTATTGTTATGCATTGTGTTTTTACAGCTCTTTGATATATTTTTTATTCAAAGTAGTGTGACTTCTGTACTTTCTTTTTCAGATTACTTTTTTTTGCAAGTATACCTAATGACAGATTCCTGTACATGCTGCTAAATTAATTTTCCCCCTGTGACCCAGACGCTGAAGTTTGGCTGCGTCCTCAGTGTGATTTGGGTGTGTTCACATAGCTTTGTCCTGTTTGAATTTGTTGTCCTTGCCAGGTGTTAACATGGCTTAAGCTTCATTAAAAAAGATTACATTAAGATGTAAAGTTCAAGTTTAGACACAGGACTGCCCTTCCAATACTGCACCAATTGGTTCATTTGTAGATTTGACTTTCATACAGAACTCTTGCTGAGTGTGATGGTAATAACTTGCATTTTTATTATTTCAGCTGAACAAAACTGAACCACCGTTTACATTTAGTTATTTAGCAGACGCTTTTATCCAAAGCGACTTACAGGTATCCCAACTTGATGGTTGGGGTCAGAA